>GL503016.1:5269-15432 GCA_000149185.1 Mayetiola destructor
TGGTGTTTTTCTCAACAAAATCGGTTCCGAAACAACGCCGGAATCGGTACCACAAAAAACCCTTAGCCGATTAATATATTGATTGATAGATTGTTGAGAGATTTTGCAGAGGGTGAAAATAAAAATAAATTCTTTGGAGGCAAGGCAATTTTGTTGTGCGGTGATTTTCGGCAAATATTGCCAGTAATACCCCATGGATCGCGCGTAACTCTCATTGAAAATTGTATCACATCTTGGCCAAAATTTTCTACTTTCCATCGTGTTACTTTAACACAGAACATGAGAGCTCTCCCTCATGAAATTGAATTCATTCAGTTTCTTAAATCACTTGGTAACGGTGAATTGCCATATTTTCCTCATTTGGGCTCAGATCTAATTGAAATTCCAATGCATCTTCTTCGTGATTGTGCAAATATAATTGATGATATGTTTGGCAATATTTCAGAGAGTATTTTATCCTCTCAAGTTTTGAATTCAGTGATATTAGCCCCAAAAAATGATGATTGTTCAATGATCAATACTGCTATTTTAAACCGTATGCCTGGGGAGGAGAAAGCATACTATAGTTTTGATAAAATTGTTTGTGACGACATTCGGGAGCAAGCAAATTATCCTGTTGAATTTTTAAATTCCTTGACTGTTAGCGGTTTACCTCCACATAAATTAGTATTGAAAGAGAACTGTATCGTATTACTCATTCGTAATTTGAATACAGGAAAGTCATTGGTGAATGGGACCAGAATGCGTGTGAAACGAATGCACAGAAACTCCTTGGACTGTGAAGTTTTGACTGGTGTTGCACGCAATACACGAATTTTAATCCCGCGTATTCATTTAACTTATTCGGGCACAATTTTACCGTTCACTTTTCAACGTACTCAGTTTCCAGTCATTCCAGCTTTTGCAATGACTATAAATAAATCACAAGGGCAAACGTTCCAAAGAGTAGGCATTTTATTACCACAACCTGTATTTACCCACGGGCAATTGTATGTTGCTGCCAGCAGAGTTCGATCGTTTGATGGATTGCGATTTTACATTACAGATACTTCAGATCATGGCCATTTATCTAACGATAACAGAGTTTTCACAAAAAATATAGTTTACAGAGAAATTATTGGCCCATAATTCCCAAAACAAGCTCAATTTCAGCATCATATTATGCGTAATATTTGTTACCGTAACACGAATAAATTTTCGAATAAAATTCCTGATCTCATATTATGTTGATGAATGTATTTTTTGTTTAAATATATGCTTAAGTATGAATGTTATTGAATGAATTAGTATCTGTCAACTTTCACTGAAATCATTTGCACTTAAAAATAATTTTGTAAACAGAATGCCAAATGTCCGAATATTGTTTTGACAGTGACATTTCAATTTTCAAGTGATTGGTTGATGTTTGAAAATTTTATCAAAATGAAAGTGAGAAAACAAAGTACAGAAAAAACACGCAAGCGCGTTCAATTACATCGTGGAATTAACGCCATCATGGCAGAACAGACTGAACAGATTTCTCGTCAAGTTGAATTAATTCGTCGACTACGTAATTCGATTCTTACCGATCGCAGACGCAGTGATGACCCGATTCGAATAAGTTCGCCAGAACAAACAAACGATTCGTCAACCATGGATATACGAATAAATCAGTTGAGATGTTGGGTGCTTGAATTTCACATCAGTCATAGAGCAGTGAACCAGTTGCAGAAATTGTTGATTTCATTTGGCTTGAATTGGTTACCGAGGGACAGTCGCACTTTAATGCAAACTCCGAAATTAGTAAATATATCAGACATGGGAAATGGGAAATTTTGGTACGATGGGCTGTCGAATAACTTGGAGAGGATTTCAACCGATTTGAAAGAACATTCAAATATTTCACTCAATATTAATATTGATGGACTGCCGTTGTTTGACAGTTCAAGAATACAAATGTGGCCTATTTTGGTTGGCATTAATGGTGAGAGCGTTCTTAAATTGTCCCTCGAACGTATTTGTAATCTAATCTCTTTTGGTAGAATTACGAAATTTAGAGCCACTGGTGATAGGAATTTGGTGTGGAGAAGGTAAACCAGAAGTATCGCAATTTCTTAATACGTTTGTATTTGAATTGAACATCCTAATTAGAGATGGTTTATTAACGAACACCCACCACGTTTTTGTTAAAGTTCGTTGTTTCATATGCGATACTCCTGCAAGAGCGATGATTAAATGTATGAAAATTTGTACCTATTGGCTATTGAATGATTCACTAATAACAATTATTAATTTGAATTGATACATGCAGGCATTGACAACTTTAACCATCGCTATGGATGTCAAAAATGTACAGTGAAGGGCGAATACATCTCACGAACAATGAGTTTTCCCAAAGTAGACTGTCCTCTTCGTACTGATCATTCTTTCCGACATCGTCTACAGAAAGAACACCATTCTATGTCTAGATCGCCAATTGAACTCTTACCCATCGATATGGTTGCAGATTTTTCAACTTCAGATCCACTACATTTACTGGACCTTGGAATAATGAAAAAGTGTCTTTTCCGATGGAGGGACGGTTCCAAAACTTACAAGCATCGATTCACGGAAAAGACGAAGACAAAAGTTGACCAAATGCTTGTTCAAGCGAATTCCGATAAACCGTTTGAAATACATCGTTCGATTCGCTCATTAGATTGTCTCAGTGATTGGAAAGGCACAGAGTTTCGAACTTTGTTGTTATATGCTGGGATGATTGTTTTGAAAGATCATTTAAGTGTTCAAGAATACGAACATTTTCTTTTAGTAAGCTGTGCAACTATTATTTGTTCAGCAGATGTTTATCGAAAATATGTTATCAAGCGTCCCAATGATATGCCAAGCCTAGCCGATTGTTTGTATTTACATTATATAGAAAAATACATTGAAATTTATGGGGTTCATACCATCAGTAGCAATGTTCACAACCTGTGTCATGTTACTGATGATGTTAGAAGATTTGGGAGCTTGGATAGCATTTCAACATATCCATTCGAGAATTGCCTCAGGAGCATTAAATTGAAAATTAAAACGTGTAATAAACCACTTGAACAGATATCGAGAAGAATAGCTGAAATTACACTTACAAATAAGGCTCCGAAGAGTCTTTGTGTGAAAGAGTTAGAAAATGCAATGTATCCAAAATTAAAGCATCGAATAAGAGGAACTAACACCGCATATGAAATGATAATATTCAATCCTAACTTTTGTCTATCAGGACGAAAATCAAGTGATAAATGGTTCATGAACAAAGATAGAGATGTGATGGGAATGACAAAAATAGTTGATAGTCCTTTAGGTCTGCACATTTATGGAGAAAAAATCAAAAACAAGTCTCCATTTTTCAAGACTCCTTTTGATTCGACTCAACTCGACATTTATATTTCAGATGGTGAATTGAGCGATGAAATCTTTTGTAATTCAAATGAAATTGCGTGTAAATTGATTTGTTTTCATTACGGAAGATATTCAGTATTCATGCCTTTGTTACATACAATCCGAATATGATTGACTGAAAATCATTAATATTGTTCGCTTTGCTTTCAATAAACAATAATATTTTCATTCAAAAAATCATTCACTCAAACTAATGTACACATAACAAAGTGTAATTAAAGAGTTTAAACCAATACTTAATACGTTGTTTCAAAAAAAAACAGCCGCAAGCCTATAAATGTCATCGTGTACTTAAAAGCAACAAGTCAATTTATTATATTTTGTGCAGTCGTAGATATCGGATCATCCATTTTAATCAAAGTTCGTTGATTTATAAATTTTAATTTGTGTCGTACTCTTTATCATCGAGATTTATTATTTGTTTTTATAGTTCAAAACATGAAAGTAAAACAAAAGCCTACCAAAAATTTAGATCCCAAAATTTTGGGTATTAAAGATCTCAAAGTGAAATTGCACCGTTTGACCAAAGCCGACATAGAAAAAATATTAAATGAACAATCGTCCGCCGTCAACTACAATTTCACTGTCAAAATTGGCTCCAATGTGCCTCTGGAGTGTTCGTCGACAACCAACCATAATGATCAGCAGCCATTTATTAAAATTTTAGATAAAAATTTAATACAAATTCGGTTAAGACGTGAAAACGAAGATAATGAAATGGACGAATCAACGGTGCGCTCGCAAGTGAATACATATGTGCTACGTTCACATTCTCAACCCAAGCCGGTGCTCTTAAAATTCGATAAAGAACGAGTTAATGCTGTGAGTTGTGTGACTCATGCAACGATAAAGCGAAATCTGTGGACTGAATGCAAGAGAAAGGTCAATAATGAAAAGCTGATCATTGGCGCTATCGTTCTTGCTAAACAATCCGGATACTCACCATGGCCCTGCAAGATTTTGAGTTTCACAAAAAACAAAACTTCAGCAAAAGTGCAATATTTTGGCTACAATAACCTTATTGGTTCAGTTAAATGCAATGAAATTGTTCAAATGGATAGCGAGACATCTGAAGATATTGGGAAATTGATTCATTTTTATTTGTCAACCAAAAGCATGCGTGATTATCGTGAATTTAGTAAGGCCATCAGTGAAGTTCGATGCATTGTTAATTTCATTACGTTACCCGGTAAATCATAGCGCACATAGCGGTAAAATATTGATCTGACAAACGTTTTCATATTTCAGGCATCACATTAAGCGAAACAGCGCTATAAACTGTTGTCTCAATCTTTTCAACTCCAACTGATGCTATTGTACTTGCAAGAGCTGATTAACGATTGAACTTGCAAGAGCTGATTAACGATTGAACTTGCAAGAGCTATAGCTTTTGTAAATGAAATGATTATAATCAACGATTGGACTTGCAAGTGCTGTACTTTGTAAGACGAGTACTTTGTATGAATTATAGCTTAAATACTTTCGCTCTGATTGAGTGACATTCAACATTTTTGACATAAGTAGACAAAGAACATATTTTCAGTTTTCTTGTGGCTGCAACGAGCGTACTTGCTTATTTCATTTTCAATAAATTAAAAATAAAATGTCGAAAAGAAAATTCAACTTTGAAGATATAAATCAATTGACACCAAAACGTCAACGAAATCAAACAAAAAGATTTGGTCAAAGAGAAACATCCGTGAATTATGATTCGTATTTCGAAGAACATAACCTCTCAATTAGAATCAATGCACCGAATGATACAGTGGAAAGTAAATCGAATTCAATAACTGAATCCTGTTTCGTTCTATCTCAAGATGAGCTGGATAAGATTATCGCAACAATCGCTACAGTAACAAGCCAGATGAGGAGCATGAACGAAAAGGTCAAATCACTTGAACAAAAGGTTTCAACATGCAAGTGTGATAAAAGTCAATTTCGAAGAATGATATCAACTGAAAGCGTTGAAGATACGCAATCTGAAATGAATTTCAATTTTCCAGTCCAAAATTCAATTGATATTGAGCAGCTGGAATTACGATTAAAGAATCGTGCATTCAAAATGCTTGTTGTAAATATTTTTAACTTTTTTGCTTTGACGAGCTTCATTAAATATACATATTGCATAAAATCATAATTATTCACAGATCAACTGGTTAGCGAAAAATTGTTCTATTGCTCACACAAATCACCCATTGACGTCAGCTATACATGCGATCATTTCACCCAAATTACTGGCTCAATTTACTTGGACAGGCAAGTCATCGGGAGGAGCGAAAAAAAAACTTGCATTTAGCACGTTGACCGATATACTTGACACACTTTTCGTTGTTATGCTACAAATTAAAAAAACATATACGTGGTCGCAATTCCTGAATGATATGAAATATAGTGTCATCAAGTACGCTTACAGGATTTAATTTCTTTTTAAGATTCAAATGATCTATTCAAGTGTGGTGTGTTGTGCAATTAATTTATGTTTTGAAATTCAACAGTATTTTGCATATAAGGTACAAGTACTAAAGTACTTGCAAGTATTAATTTGATATTTGGTAGAAAAACTAGTTAGCTATCACACTTTTCGATCGACTACACCGGGAAAATTTATTGATAAAAATAGAACTGTAGTCTTTATTTATTGTTAACACTTATAATTTGATCAAACGATTATTATTTATTAATAAAATATGGAATACCAAAATTGCGACCTAGACAGCAAAATATTTTTGAATAGTTTGTTTTCTGAACCTAATGCAAGACCTTTACGCAATTTTAAACCGATTGTTTCTTACACAATTGATGACGAAAGTGAAACAGACGAGCTGAACATTGTTCATGATTCTAAAGATTTCAACGAACTCAATACCTTACCTTATGAGGAGTCAACAGGTTCAGAACTTTCGAACATTTCATATAAGAGTCCAACCAGCAAAAGACCAAGAGACTTCGATGATGTAGGTTTAATCGATTGAAATTATGTTTGTACATTATTTTTTATTATCATAATAATGTTATCCATATCAGAAATCTGATGGTGTTATGGACACAAGTCCAAGACGAAAGGTTTCTCGAACTTTAAGTGAATTTGGGCAAACAATATCAACGGTTGCAAGTGCAGAAGAATTTCAACAATCAAGCAATAGCTCATTAGATGAAGTCTGGAGAATTATTGAAGAATTGCGTCGCGAAACCGCAAAACTCGAATATAGGACAACATCTTTGGAAAAGTTATTGTATGATCCAGAAGTAGATGCAACCTTTAGCTGCGTCCTAGTACGAACATCTACTTCAGAAATTCGTCCAGTTCTTTGGAAAAGTTATTGTATGATCCAGAAGTAGATGCAACCTTTAGCTGCGTCCTAGTACGAACATCTACTTCAGAAATTCGTCCAGTTGAAAGTGCAGTACCAACTTCTACTTCAAATATTCCCAATATAGCCATCAACTTTCCAATCGGTACCAAAACTGACTTGGATGAACTTGAAAACAATTTGAAGGATGCTGAATTCAAAAAGAACATAGTGAGAGAACATTCATTCGAAGTTCATTTTACATCGCTTCAGTAAAATTTAATATTTTCTTGTAGTTATTTTACATTGACTGCACGTATGGTGACGATATGCCAACAAAAGATGCCGTTCCAAAAATTATGAAGCGAATGTTTCATCCAGAACTTTTGGCTGAATTTACATGGACCGGGAAAAGTCAAAAAGGGAAAAAGAAACATGCATTCAAACTATATGATAAGATTCAGGAGACCATTCTCGAATCCTTAATGAAAATTGACAAGGCCTATAATATCGATAGGTTGCAAAAAGAAATTAAATACAACGTTCTGAAGTACGCATATAAAGTAGGAAAGTAACATCAAAAAAAATCACAAACAACTTTCAATGTTCAATGTTATTTATATTTTCTTCGGCTTTGAAATTAAATTAGAAAAATTTCCCTTCATTTTTAAATCCTCAACATTGCTGGATAATGAATAATTTTATTTGAACTTCCTTTGGCCAATTGGCAATATGAGTTTCTGTTCAATGCTCATTATCAATGTGACTATTTTTTTCTTGGTTAACTAATACGATTGTGACCTTAAGTTTAGTCGAAATGGAATGTTTGGAAACATTAGGTAAGGATGTAGCGATTGCTAAAAGGACGTCTTTTTATTTTCAAACGGTATTGTCATTCTCGTATATTACTACTTCGATGGATTCATTTGGTAGGATCATGTTCTTATGCTTTCGTTCATGATGCGCTTTGAGATTCGATTTGTTTGCACATGGATACTGGCATACCGGGCAAAGAAACTTTTTAACGCCAGCCTGATGTTTTTTCATGTGTCGAGTGTAAGAACTTTTTGTCGTGAAATCTTTATTGCAAAGATTGCATAGTATCTATATGGATTGAAAAAAACAAGTACTCAACAATAACGACAAAAAATGATAAATATGTGTTTTTCATGAAAGCTATACCTTTTGTCTATCAGGTGTCGACGAAACCGTAGTCCCTATTGGTGGTGCCATGTTCAGATCGCTTCGAATGGTAGATTGTTGGTTGTTTTGCTCTTGATTAACTTGCGAAGGTTCGTAGCCTTTTCGCACCAATTCATTCATCGTATACGACTCTATGACGCTTTTCATGTCTGAAAAACGAAATGTATCTAATGCATCATAAGATTTATAGCTTCGTAAACTTTTAACTCACAGTCATTAAGCGGCTGGATAGGCCTTTTATACTTGGGAAAATAGTCTTGCAAGACCATACTATTATTATTCTTGTGAATATCGGTAGTTTCAGCATTTTGATTTACAGTTCGTTCTGGGATCGATTCTGTCGAATGATTTGATGTTGGACTAACTTCGCTTCGCCGACTCTTTTTGGGCATTTCGAGAGCTGCCTGTTCGAACTGTTCGAATGATTTTCGCTTGTGAATTCCTGAACCAGTCTGTTGAAATTGAACATTCGCTTTAGTTGGTCGTCGTTTATTCGAACCATACTGCTTGAATGGAATTTCGTTTCGAAAAACTTGAGTTGTTGGCTGCTTTGGGCTTGTTTCAGTAAAATTATCGGAATTTTGACGCATTTGATTTGCTAAACCGCAATTTTGATCAATCACACCTTGCAAGTCATGATTGGAATTAAAACCGAACTGATTTACTTGTTGATGTTCAGCTTGTTGCGGCACATTGTTTTGGTTAGTCAGATGAATATGATCAGAATTAGGCTCATCGTCAGATTCTATCTCATTGAACGAAATTGAACCGAAATTCTCTGCGCCCATCTGAGTTTCAAAATCTTCCATTTGAGAGCTATCATCTTCGAAACCTGACTCGAAATCTGGGCTGTTCATTGCTGGTCGATTTTCAATCTTTTGTTTGTGAAAATGTGAGTGATCACCACATTCATTGAACTCTTTTCGGGAATTAACTACTCAGAATAATAATGAAATATGTAGCTATTAAAACTTATAATCATCAAATGCGAATTATGAATTTGCTTACTCTTTTGGGGTTTCGAAACATGTTGTTTTTTTGAAGCCATTAATAACATCGGCTGTTGAACATTCATTGTAGGTGCGCCAGTGTGTTGTTGATATAAACCACCGTTTTGAACATTCATTATGGGTACGCTAGGTTGTTGATACAACCCACTGTTTTGAACATTAATTAAAGGTACGCCTGGCATGAATGTACCACCGAAACTATTGAACGGCGAGTTTGTTTGTCCGATTGGAGCAAAATTGGGCATAACTGTTAGTGGCGCAACACCAAAATTCGGCTGAAACTGAAGTAAACTTTGATTTTGTATGCCGTAAAGATTCGTTAACTGGTTTTGCATCATCAACTGGTTTTGCTGTGTCAACGCAGACATGAATTGGGGCGCATAAACTTCTGTAATAAACGGTAGAACTTTGTATTCAACCTTAAAAGATAATAATTATAATCTCTTACGTGATGGCACGAAGAAATCTGGCTGTTGTCCACCAAGTGAAAAATTTCTCTGCTCTTGCAGGTTAAGTAAATTATTGTGCGCCATCAAGATTTGTTGAGGTCGTCGAACGAATTCGTCTATTTTTAAATAGTTTTTTTTAAATTCCAAATGTTGAATTTGACGATAATTTAATCATTTACTTACTTTGGTTACGAAAAAACCCGTTTTGTTCCATCTTTCAAACAGTAAAAAGGCGACCACAAACTTTGAATCACAAATCACGAATGACAAACTCCGATTGACAGATGGTCATTTTGACATTTCTCTTAATAATTCGACGATTTCGTGGAGATCTCCAAAACTCAATTTCGTCTATAGTTCGTTGCATGCATGCATACATTTACCATGCATACAAAACATGCATGTGACATGCATGTGTTAGGTGCATTGATTTCGCATGAAAATGAGGCATAATGCATGCATAGTTACAATGCATAATATAACGCATATATTGTTCATGAAAAGCGCAAGAGCAAGCATTAAAGAATCAAAGTCAAAATCATTAAACTTAAACGATACCATTCATGCGGCTATTCGCAGTGCGAAGGATGTAAAACGACGTGGTAATACAGTAAAAATGCCTCCCCGAGTGTTGAAGCTACCGAAATTCGGTGGAAGTGTATTAGGTATTTTGCCTATATTGAGCGGATTGAGTGCCATAGGTTCCATTACTGCTTCGACTGTCGGCATCGTAAATGCTTTGAAACAGATGGAAATAGCCAAGAAACAACATATAACCGGACGCAAAATTGGTC
>GL503022.1:0-25755 GCA_000149185.1 Mayetiola destructor
TTTTTAGGTTCATTATAGTAACTGGAACAACACCATTTATATGGGAAAAAAATGTGAAAATATTCACAATTCTCAGTTTGATCTAAAAAATGTTGCTCTAGGGTAAATTTGGGTTGCTGATCATGAATTCAATGCTATTTTCCACCTCATCCCTATTATTTCACCTAAAACCACCTACATGGCGCCCAAAAGTAGTCTAAAAACTCAAATTTAGACAATAGATTCCAAACATCAAAAAATGTCATTTTAGAGTGAATTTGAGATGCTGATAACAAAATTAATGTTATTTTTTCTTTCAATTACATTATTTCACCCAGAACCCCTTACATTGCCAAAACTAAGACCCCAAAAATAGCCTTAAATCAATAATCATTGATCTTAAATGGCTAAGATCAACAAAAAGTGTATTTTAAGGGTTTCTGAAAACGAATTTTACGTTATTCATTCATATTTTTGACTGTGTGTTAGTCTTTATTCGCGTACGGAAAAGTTTGTTGTCGCATGCGACTACCTTCCCATGAGGGCACAGAAAGTGTGCGGTTGGAGCGTTACCGGATATTTTGCGGAGCGTTTCGACGCATATCAATTCGCAAGCATCCGCAATGCATTGCACGACTGCTCGCTTCGAGAACGCTACGATTGTGTTGCGAATCCATTCGTGTTTGGAAACAATTTTTTTTCTGTTTAATTATTCAATTATTATTTTGTTGTCCTAAACAAAATAAAGGATTTAATAAGGAAATGAACCGAATCATAATCATCAAAGAACCAAACCGTAAAATGCAAGGGAAAATAAATGAAATGAATAATTTGGTTCTGTGATGATTATGATTCTTAATTAAATGCATTGCGGACGCTTGCGAATCGATATGCGTCGAAACGCTCCGCAAAATATCCGGTAACGCTCCAACCGCATACTTCCTGTGCCCTCATGGGTTGTTGTGATTTATTTTCAATGATAATTCGCAATTCACATCCCATCGAACCACTACAAATACGATTTTTGCTCTAAATATATTGAAATCGAATTTAATTCGTAATGCGTAATACACTTTCTATAAAGTGTGTAGTGTGAACCACACTAATAGAATGAAATTAATTTTTTTTTCGAATGACAATAGCTCGAAAACCAGGAATGCAACAAAATTCTCGTTTCAATTTTCATGAATTGGACATCGAGAAAAATCGATAGAGACCAAGTTGATTTTTAGAGTAAAAGTGACGGAAATAGTGTTAGGAGGAGACAGAAGATAAAAACTGTAGCAATCCAGTAGATAGTATTGCATTTGGACAACCAGTGGCCAAGAAAAAAAAAATCTTTTGAATTTCTCGTTTCGAACCACGTACAGGGATACGTGAAGTCGAAGATTACAAAAACACTATTTCTGTCACTTTTGCTCTGAAAATCAACTTGGTCTCTATCGATTCTTCTCGATGTTCATTTCATGAAAACTGTAACGAGTTCCATATAAAGAATGAACAAAATAAAATTGCTCTATAAGAAATATACACGTCGTAAGTGTGCCATAAGAAAGCAACATGTATAACTCTAGTAGAGAATTTTCGTCATGTCTATTTCTTATGGAACATTTTTGTTCCGTTCATTTCCTATGGAACATTTTGGTTTTGCGCAACTCTTGTATGTCAATCTGAAAGGTTCCATTTTCATTCTGAACCGTTCATATGAATGGCACAGAATGAAAATGGTCCTTTTCAAAACTGCGGAAGATAATCCCAGCATAAAATAAATGCGTTATCTTCCGCAATTTCGAAAAGGACCACTTTCATTCTGTGCCATTCATATGTATGTTAACGTATATTACCTTGTTGCTTAATAATTTACCTAGACGAACAAATGGAGAAACGAATTTCCTCATTCTTCAAAAAAGTGATGAAAAAACGTTCAGAACTATAATTCATGCATCAATTTTTTTCGAAAGACGAACGAAAATGAATGGTTTCGACGAAAGTGCGAACAATCATTGGACGCAATGCACTTACAACACAACATCCACTTGTTCATATTCGTTTTCCAAGAAAACATCTTCTTCCATGGCAATTTTTCTCCAATATCATATTGAAGGCACAAGCTATTTACACGCAAATCTTAGCTTTTTCGTGTATTTAGTAAAATTTTACTAAATACACGAAGAAAAAATCGAACAATTAATTTTTCCAAATTTCGGTACGCATGCGTTTAGTAAAATTTTACTAAACGCACGAAGAAAAAAATGAACAATTTTTTTCCTAATTTCTGAATGCGTGCGCTTAGTGAAATCACGGGTGACGGTAGTTCACTCAAGTGGCGCAGCCAACACCACTCAAGAAACAAAAACACAGTACAAACAGAAAAAGCATAAAAATGCAAAAAAGAAAAAAAAGAAGCTCCTGACATGAAGATGCTAATTGGTAAAAAAAACATCCATTTAGGCGCAAAATAACGGTAGTTATAAGCGTTCCAAGCAAGGGACTCAAATTTCAAAGATAGTTGATATCCACCAAAATTTTCTATGAAGAGTCAAATCGTAAAAAGAAAAATTTCCAAATTTTGTTTGACTCTAAGGGATATTTTTTTCTTTTCTTCATTTTAATGCTTTTTGTGTTTGTCATGCACGGAATGTGGACACTAACTTACCGGAACGCTATCAGCAGAAGCGTCAGGTTTTATAAATATAAACTTTTTTTCGACTGAGCTTCAAGTATTTTCATTACAAAATTTTAAAACAATCAGGCGTTTGCTCATGCGTCATCTTCAGAAAATATTTTTCAATAGTGACATTTCATAATAAAGTCCCCTTTTTTGCTTTTTCTTGACACTTCTGCTTTGTGTCGCTGTTCAATGAACAGTGTTCATGACATTTAGAGTTTGTTTTACAGCATTCCGTGCATGGTGTTCGTATTGTGTTTTTGTTTCTTGAGTGGTGTCGGCTGCGTCACTTGGGTGCACTACCCTACCCTGACCCGTGATTTTACTAAACGTACGCATTCAGAAATTTGGAAAAGAAAATTGTTCATTTTTTTCTTCGTGCGTTTAGTAAAATGCGTGCAAACAGCCATTTCCTATATTGAACTGTTCCGATTTAAACAAGTTCTGGTTTTCTTTCTCTTTGTTGGAGAACCAAAGAGAGAATTCTGTTATTATTTTCAAATGAATAATCAGCGTCAATGAATATGTATACTTCACAGGTTTCCAAATATCAATGTCTCAATACTCAAGACTCCCGTACCTACGAGCGTGAACGAATCAGAACAAATTTGCTCAATTTGATTCTCTCAATAATTTGTTTCTGAAATGTTCTGTTCTAATAATAATATGAGAGAGCATAAATTACATTTTCCGAAATGAAAAATTGGAAAAAGTTGTAAAAAAAATAATTGCCACAGCAATAATTCTCTATGCTTGAACCTCTATACTTAAAGTTTTTACTTCAGTATCTGGGGACCTGCCAAGTATTTTCCTTTCCACTGGAATAATGATCATGCTTGAACATAAAAAAGTATGAATTCTTGATAAAATTAAATTCGAAAAAAAAATAACATTTCGTCAAATGATTTCAGATTATCATTTTGTGGTTGATGTTCTGCGGTGATCGCAGAATTTGGAAATGAAATGCGGTCGCTCCAAATGGTAATCGGTAAAGAATGGGTGAGTGACTTGAGACAAGAACTATGAAAAATCTTTCTGTTTCAATGCAATTTATAAATAAAACGAAATAGTTAAAAGTACCGTAAATCAGTAGCTCTATCACTAGAATGCAAAGAAATATTAAACTACGGATCAAAACAAAAAAATATTAAGCTATTTTGTTATTTTATATTTTATACGCTCTCATGATTTGTTTAATTTCAATTCATTTGATTGAACCGGATAGAAGATACGTAGAAGAATTGACACGAAGCAACATCAAATATCCAACCATTCAAACAAGAGAGAAAGAGAAATTGTACTATATTAATGGCTATTCGAAATTAAATATGGAGCAAATGCATTGCCAATTGCCATTTTAAGGCAGTCATCGTAAATAAGTAGTTAGATAAATAAAGTGAAAAATTCCAAAGGCACTCACACAATGTGCACTGCATACCGTGCCTGGTTGATTCGAGTACCTCGTATTGCATTCTGGTTGAGAGCTTCTTTCTTTTTATCCTCTCTTGTTTCTGTCTATACCTATAAAATTTAATATAAAATCGAAAAAGAAACAGCAATGAAATATTCTGTACAGTATACAGAAAAAGTTGTGATGTCGTTTTATTCCAATTGACTATTGAAAATATCTTTCAACTGTCATAGCACAAGTTATTTTAATAGGTTGTTCACCAGTTTGTTCAATATTTCATTTGGATCATGCGGTCTCACATTAGAAATTCCAAACGGGCAGTGATTTGATTGGCTTCGATAATGAATCAATAGAATTACAATTTATCCGGTACCGTTTCAAACAAAGTGTTGATGTCATTAAGTATTTGCCATATTGATAAGATACCGCAAATTATTACAATTATTTGTTGTTTACGACTAAAAATGACAACATAAAGTTGAAGTAGCCATTCCCATATTCAATGAGAGAAAAAGCGAAAAACAGAAATGCATTGTTCAATTCATGAATAATATAGTACTTTATAATACATATTAATAATAGAATCGATCCACAAGTTTATTTTTTATATCATCATAACTTTGACGAAATAAACTGATCAATCGGTGAAATGATTCCCATTAATCATGAGTTGCAATGTGAATTGAACAATTGAGTCTCTAATGAAAGCAATTTGGTTACGAATTAATCAAATCACTTTTTCGGATATTCGTTTTCGAATTTTGCAGGCTCTCTTGCCAAATGATCTTTGATCTTTTTTCTCTCTTCATTGTGCATTTGGCATTTACCAAAATGCAAAAAACATCTCATGAGAAATTAAAGGGGAAAGTATTTTAATATCGATTAAATTACAATGACCAGTTGCGCAATGCAAAGAGAACCAAAATACGCCACCTTGCGCCACGCATTCAATCTTTAAAATTTAATTCATTTCATTCACTTAAACGACGTACCGAGTGGAAAAAGTCTACAATTTCCTTCAATTCAGTTGCATTTATAGTTTATTACTCATCACGAGTATGTGCGAGGCGGATCAACACGATAAGTATAAACCAAAAAAAAAAACCATCATCCTAGAATGGCAACTAATTGATACTTGTCATGCTAACGAAGATTGTCGAACATTGACGAATTCGATGATGATGACCAAAAATTATAAAGAAATGAAAAGAAATAGAGAGAGAAGATACAAAAAAAAAATAGAAGAATAAGAAGCCGAACTACTCGATCAACAACCGCCTTTTCCCTCAACGATCTCCAAAAATAATGCAGACTTGCTCACCGCCAAACGACTCGTTATTATTTTCGTATAGACCAGTGTATGCCTCTCGGCTCTCCTACCAGAAATTATGAATAAAATTTTTGGCAGGTGATTGAGGGGCCTAGGCCAGCAATAGTTCATACAGTAATAATAATAATCATAATCCGATGTGAAATGCAGAAAAGTAACAAAATAAAAGCGGTAACATCACTTCGATACAACGGTTTATTTTACTGTGCTCGTTTTGTCTGAATCATTTTCGTATATGGTTATTGGATGTGAACGCAAGCGCGCTCGCACTGTTGATCGCTCTGCAAAAACGGGAAATCGATGAATTTACCATCAGTCTGAAAGTGGATTTCTTGAAAAGCGGACGCATTTGAATTTCTCTCCAGTAACTGTGTGCATTGAGCACAGCCAGTAAAATAGACGTAAGACGAACGAAGTAAAGAGAAAATGATAGCAAAAGAATTAAACCACTGAAGAAACACATTATTGTACTTTCTCAGTTGAAACGAGGCACAACGAAAGAAAAAGAAGAAAACCGAAGAAAAAAAGAAATAAAGAGAAAAAATTTCTGAATTTCGTCGAGAGATAGGCCGTGTGACGATGTTGACTACACGATAATCAACTTGAGCACGAAAGAAATTTTAGAATTGAAGATACAACATACTTACGTCGTCACCGATAGCAGCAGCAGCAGCAGCAGCAGCAGCAGCAGTAGCAGCACCAGTTTTAAATACGAAACGGAAAAATTCAAGAAAAAAAGATCGAATGAGTAAAAGCACTTTCTATTCGAGAAATTCCTATGTAGTGTATTGTGAATGGTTTTGAAACAAGAGCCAAAAAAAAGAAAGAGAACGAAAGGAAATCGAATAGTAGAGAAATACAAAATTTTAAATAACTAAACATAAATACAAATTGCCATTGGAAATAAGATGATAATTAGTTAAACTTCCGAATTCAAGACGAAAAACGAAAAAAAAGAGAAAAATTCGATGTTTGAATGAACTTTGTCGGCTGCGGCTCAGTTTTTTTTATCTATTAAAGTAATTTTTCTTTGTTACGGTGCAGTCTAAGGGCATTCATTTTATTCCGTGAAATTGCTGCATTTTTTATTATCCAGATAAGTTAGATCGATGCAAGTGTATGCTTTGTTTGGATTTTGGTAACCAGCTTAAAAAATTCTGCTGATGAATTAGCCACCGTGTGACACTCTAAGAAATCGTGAGAATTTATTTTTCTATTTGTTTCTAGTGTTCTAATGTAAAAATATATAATCAGTGAAAGATCAAGTGCATTCAATGATCAATGTCAAACAACTTTAATGGAATTTATCGCAATGAGAATATCTAAAATTATCAACCGTTACCAATTTATCATTTAGTGGTGGTCGTATGTATGTGTGACAAGAATAAAATGATATGTGATTGTAGGTATAAGCTCATCCAGATTAATTGAGTGAGTACTGGAACAATTGAAAAAGATTATTTTGGATTAAATCCAATAAGAAGAATCAAACAAAACCAGAATCTAAAAAGCAATAACAACAAACATTTTGAACTACAAGAAACGTGAACTTTCTATTGAAAATAGAAAAAAAAACAGAAGGAAGGTAGAAGAAAGACAAACTCAAGAAAAAATATAAAATCATCAATAAATCACATTTTCAATTTCAACATTGAATCACAGTCATAACACAACAAAACCATCAACAATGTATCGAATAATAAATTCAAAAATCGATTATCTCACGATATTTGGAATAATATGGTTAATTGGATATGCAAGCGGTAAGTTTATTTTTGATTCTTGTTTTAACATAAAATTCTATTTTAAAAGATATTTTCCCATTTGAAACTGGGGCCAATTGGCGAATTCGATAGATTGATCGTACATACGTAGGCCGGGTTTTTAGTTAATACACGACGGTGATCGCAAAATTGGAGTAAACAATATTTCGAGAGTCAGTTGAAATTCGTAAAAACGTGGAAAGAGAGAGAATTGGAACTTTGGTCATTGTAACGTGTCTATTGCCTGAACTAAATTCCGTCGATGGTTTCCACGAGTCGATTGTGAAGAGATTTTTCTTTTAGTTTCAAAAGAAAAAAGAAGAAAAACCTCAAATAACATGCTCATTCAAAATGATATTTTTTTGAATCGATTCGGCTACCACTGTGACTATCTAACGTTCCAGCGGCTGCTAGTCAAATCAATTGTAATTGTAGAGATTCACAATAGTAATAATAAACATTAGTATTAACACTAATAATAGCAAATTACGTAGTGAGGAACATTTTTGGTCACTAAGGAACATTTTTCATCACTATCGGGGCAAATTTAAAACGGAGAACGTCGTTAGTGCGTCGCACATTATAATTATTATTTCAGAAATTTGATAGAGGCATAATTCGATGGTGATTTGTTTCTCATGTTTCTCTCACTATTTATTTAGGTTGGCATTCGGGGCGAATGTAAAAAGGAAAATTGGCGAAATTGGCAAATGTAAAAAGGAAATTTGGTGAATGTGAAACAAAAATTTTCCTTTTCACATTCGCCACTTTCGCCAATTTTCCTTTTACATTCGCCTCGAATGCCACCTCAATAAATAATAAGAGAAACATAAGAGACAAATCACCATCGAATTTCTCTATCAAATTTCTGAAATAATAATTATGGTGTGCGACGCTCACTGTGCTTATATTTTAGTTTGGAAAATAATTATTTTGCCGAATTCGCTCTTTTGAGCGGTTCGAGCAAAAGATGGCAGCAATAAATATTTAATTCGTCACATTGACGCCGTTGTAAGAATTGGCTTGAGCATATGATGTCTTGAAGCAAAATCAAATGGAAATATTGTCTGAGCTCTTTCTTCAAATCTTAACATGTAATTGAATAACGTTTTCGAATAAAATTATTTTGTCTTTCGTCAGTTTGAGCCTCAATTTTATGGTTGAGGTAAAATTGTGAATCAGATGCGCTGCGACACCATTTCGAAATTTTTAACATTTTAATGAGCATGTGTGCCCGTACGATTTACGAACTCTTGATTTTATTTTATCATTTATGACTTGATAGTTCTCATTTCTTTTTGAAATTTTGGCCGCATGTGATCATCAGGTAACAAATGTTCGAAATTCAACAGATTGATTTATCAGATAATAATCGACGAAAAACGAACAAATGTCTATCTTAAGTTTAAGACTCATAATTACTGTTAAAAGAACGGTTTTTTTAGTTTTTTTTTGCGTTTCTTTATCTTACTCATTTTGCGAACTTTGCTTGTCATATTCAGTTTTACGATACGATGACGCATTGTTTTCTTCTTCTCAAATTAAATGCTGAAGTCAAAACCCAGGTGAATCGATAAAGAATTAAAAACGATGTGAGGGAATGTGAGTACTTAAGGTAAATTTTTGATGTTCAAGTATGAACTACATATCTCCCCTTCGTATATTGACAGTTCAGAAAACTGAATTCATATGGATTTGTAAACTCGATGATTTTTGATTTTCTGGTGTGAATTTCTTCCAATTAAAGTTTATATATGAAATGAATCTCTGAGAATAAATATGGGATTTTTCGAAATTGCGAAAGATTACGCATTTATTTTATGCTGGGATTATCTTTCGCAGTTTTGAAAAGACCCATATTTATTCTCAGCGATTCAAATACACAATTCAAATGAAAATAATTCTTTTTTTTTGAGTGGATCCGTGTGTCAATTTTTCCTTATTCGAAACATAATTCTGAAGAAAGTCGAATATATTTTTTAAATGGAGTTTACAAATCCATATGAATTTAGTTTTCTGAACTGTCAATATACAAAGGGGAGATATGTAGTTCAGAAAATTAAGCTTAAGTACTCACATTTCCTCACATCGTTTTTAATTCCTTATCGATTCACCCGGAAAATGCACTTGATTATTTTAAAAGTGAAAATTCAATCAGAAATAAACGCAAAAATTCGACAAAACGTCAACCACTAAATTGCGGTTCATAAAACGAAAAAATGACTCAACATTTCGAGGTGATCAGACAGGAGCAAAAAAATTTGTTCAGATTTTGAATGCTTGCTCGAGTAGTTTCGGGCAATGGCTCATTAAATTGTTGCAAACTTGCTGAAACAGTGTACGTTTTCTCTCAACCTACGAACTCTATAATCGAGAAAGAATCCATAAAAATTGTCATTATTATTATTTATTATTATTCTACGGTGGTGGTCAGCATTCCAAATGACCGAATCATAGAAAAAATCAGAAGAGAAAAAGAAAATCGAACATATGCGAATTATTAACACGCACAAAATAAATACATGCGGTGAGAAGAAAATTACCAAATACCGCTTCGTTAATACATAATAATGATGACAAAAGAACGAACAAAAATGCAAAGCAAAACTCGAATAATGATCACAATTCGAGACCAATTGCTGAATTTACCGAACGCAATTATCCTATTCCATTCGGGAACAGTCATAAAAAGTGAAAAAGCCATCTAACAATGATGGTCGTAGTCGGCAGATAAATTTTGGAAAAATATCAACACCTTTGCTCGTGATTGATTTGACCAAAAAAAAAAGTATGCACGTTGTTCGTTTCAAAACCAAACAAAAATAACGGTGATTTGAAAATGACATTCAAAAATATTATAAAATCGTAAGTAAGTATTGATCATTACTATTGGACGCAACATGGGAGGATATATCATTAAGCAAACATCAATTTTACAACATAATTTTTATTGTTATCGAAAGTATAAACCGAAATGTCCAACGACATTGCAATTCGCAAAATCATCTCGATCGCTGAATTCTCTTTCGGAAACTTTTTTCTTCATAATTTCGAGTGAAAAAAATGCGACTCAGTAGATTGATGTTGCATATATGACCCTCCTCTCTCACATCTAATACCGGGATAAATAAATAATCATTTTTGTTTTGGTTCGTCGAAGCATTTGGCTGAGAACCGAACATATTTTTCCATGATTTCCAATTTTCAGAGCGAACGAATGTCGCTATGAATGCAGAAGAACTTCAATAAGAGAAGGGGCAATAAATATTGGCAAATGAAAAAGTTGACGTCCAACTATTCAAATGGGAACTAGTTAAATATAATTGACATATGAAATATGTCATCACATGGCGAGCAAAATAAGATTCTTCAAAATTGGAGAAGGAAAAAGAAAGAGAAATTAAAACAGCATGAATCGATCGAGGCAAATATGTTTAACGTTTCACCGAAGCGGAATTCATTGTTGTCGAATGAAAATTTAAACGGCGAATAGTCAAAAGTTGCTTTGAATCAAAACAGCACAAACATCCGAACAATTTTGAAGTCGGTAACGATGTCTTGAATTTCATGCTTTCAAGCAAAAGTGTTCAAGTTTCGAATGATGCGCGGTGGAAAGTTTTTTAATTAGAATTTCGGATAACAATATTTCCGCAATTCGTTTAATTCATCGATATATTTATTAATTTTTTTTGTTTTTCTTTATTCTTTTACTTCATTTGATTCGATTGTTCGATTACTGTTTTGCCATTCATTTCTATCGACCCAAGCATTTCACTGTGAGTCAATGAATGGAATGGATGGAGCCCGGTCAATATCATTCATACCGACGGAAAGACCAAGAAAAAAATTCATTTAACGATAGAACAGCAGCTAGATAGGCGAAAAGATCACATTTTAAAATGATAATTAACGAATGAGTGGTAGACATTGAACCGAGAAATTACAAATCATGAACTTATGAAATAAAGAAATGATCGCGTTTATTTTATTATGAGAAAAGGAAAGCAATAAAACTGTTACAGAAATTTGAAGGAAATGAATTCGCTGATCAATGTTTACAATGACCAAACTGTCTTGAACTCAAAGATTGATATACGCACACTGCATACAACGTGAATCATCCCAAAGTTGCATAATTCATTTTCATAATTTCTTATTTCTTGGAACATAGATCTATTACAAATACAACGTATTACGAAGTAGTTTATTATAACTTCCCAGGTGGACAAGCTTTGTTAGCGTTCGGTAAAAAACTGGTAGAAAAATGGTAAAACGCGCCGTATCGGTCGTATCGACCATTTTTCTACCTATCGTTCCGATTCGCAACATCTATCGCACGAATATGTTGGTAGGCAGAAGAGCATGCGTAGCGTAAATCGAAAGAGCATGTTATTTTGTTTACGTTATGATTTATTTAAAAAAAAATCGATTTCAAAATTGAAGAATTTATTAATTTTAATATCATAATATTTGATTTTTATGCTCGTTCGATTAACTTCTCTCTTTTTCCAGCATATTCGTACGATAGAGAACGTAAAAAAATATATACGCAAAAATAATAATTGAGTGGAGAACTTCAAAAAACGGATGCGTTCAAAGAAAACTGCTATAATTTAGCACAATCATGTTTAGAACAATCTTTGACACAGAGCACACATACATCATTGTCTGTGCCATACAATATGAAATTGAAGCATTCCGAATCGATCGTATATTTTTTTACGTTCTCTATCGTACGGAAATGCTGGAAAAAGAGAGAAGTTATTCGAACGAGCATAAAAATCAAATATTATGATACTAAAATTAATAAATTCTTCAATTTTGGAATCGATTTTTTTTTTAAAACGCTAACAAAGCTTGTCCACCTGGGTTGATGAGCAACAGATCTTATCTAGACCAAAATTAATAATCATATTTTAGTAGGACGGATTGTGTCTACGGTTTGGCCAACATGGCCAGTAAGAAATAGATTGTAATCGCGACCAAAGCCAAAGACGATGGCTAAATTATAAAAGTTTAAACATGGATAAGACTAATGTAATTCATTCGAAGAAAGTATTTCCTGTTTCCGATGAATAATTATTTATAATTTCGAATTATCGAAAAAAGATCATTTTCATCGATATCATTTTCAGTATGCAGTACAGCCATATCGCGTAATATGAATGAGGACTGCGCAATGCGCATATACTTACGAGCTATAAATTTTTCATTGCCTTCATCGAAATGAAAACAAGGCAGAATTCGATCTTATCGAATTCAAAAATATGCACCACAGGTCGTAACAAACTTGAAAGTTTCATCAGAAACTCTTCGTTTCCAATCGATCCAAATTAAAAATATAATTCTTTAGAAAATTTTAAGAAATTTTGAAAAATTTACGAAAATCTATTATAACCTAAGAAATCCTTAAAATTTTACCAAAACCTGGATTTTGGCATAATAGAGCACAGCTGGTGGCTTCTAAATTAGGAAGCATCATGAGAAAACCTCATAATTTTCATTTCGCCTGATAAAATTCCAAAAGATCTTGATGAAATTCCATGATATCTCGCAAAAGTCCCAAAAAATCCACTAAAACCTGAATTTCTGCTCCTTGGAGTACAGCTCATAACTTCTCAATATTACTTGACACTATTTCTGGCCAAAATCTACCTAAATCCAAATTTTCAGACGTATCGCAAAATTGTGAGTTGGTTAAAAAGTGGATGGAAGAAGAAATGAGAAAAAAACCCAAAAGTAGTAATGCACCTCGTGGTGCATAAAAACAGAAGACAGCATTACATAATTTACCAACCGGCCTAACAATATGCATTCGTTGCTATCCTACGAGGCATGAAATGGGCAAAGCCTATTTGCTAACCATTTCATGTAAAATTTTCGAAATAATTTCTTTTTTGCTTTTATTTTTCTTTGGAAAGAAAAGGTAAATGCTTCATACAGGGTACAGAGCAAACAGTTGAGCATACGATATGCATAATGGTCATTGATTTTCGTTTTGTTTTCGCCGTTTGTCTGCAATGGAATTGGAATCATAGGTGAACAAGGTGAGGCTGCTTAGGGGGGGTCCTTTTTGATTTGAATTTGATGATTATTTTTTTTGCTCATTCAATCAATTTTCAATGTTATTTTAGCGAAAATCACGAAATTGCTCATTTAATCAAATTCCAAAACGATTACCATTTTTTGTTCGATGACCGGGGGGGGGGTCTGACTTTAGGGGGGGGGGTGAACCGGCGATACACCCTCCTATGTTCACCTATGATTGGAATCATTCAAAAGATATTTAACTTTTATTTCTGCTTTATTTTTAAATTTTGCATTTCAAAAGCAAAAAAGAAGATTCCAATAAAAAAGTTAATGCTGTTGAATCAACAAAACATTGTTCATGCATCAGTTATTTTATTCATAAATTTTTACTGCTTGCTATAGATATTATGCGAGCAGCATTACAGAATCGCATACCCACTGACTATGAAAAATTATGAGGAATGGATGAATGCCCCACCGAGCGACCGAAAGATTCGCTTTGCCGTAAAAATGCGTAGAGCACGTTGGACGAAAAAAAAATCCGCTGCAACATAAAATATGAAAATATTAGTTGTGAACGAGTGCTATGTACCCGAACATATTCCTCAACATGAATGTACACCAAATGTATAGATCTCACGTCTACTGTAGACGGTCTACATGTATATCAAATCGATCTCTATTCGCTGCGTAAATGTTCATTTCGTTTGCC
The DNA here is from genome assembly GCA_000149185.1 of Mayetiola destructor. Taxonomy (NCBI): domain Eukaryota; kingdom Metazoa; phylum Arthropoda; class Insecta; order Diptera; family Cecidomyiidae; genus Mayetiola; species Mayetiola destructor. The sequence goes on from GL503022.1 coordinate 13,894, forward strand.
TTAATGAGCGCCTTACTGCCGATTATATTGTTCTAGCATTACATTAAATGAAAGACAAATACCGCCCACGCAATTGTATCGGTCAAGTTCTTTCGACGATTATAAAATTATACCGTGGTATGTTGTGTGCCCATACACGGTTCGACTGCTATAGGTCATTAATGTTTGCATCGCAAATAATTGCACTTCATTGTTGTTCAATAAAATTGAATAAATTGTGGGATGTACAGATTGTTGCATTGCAACGATTAAACGGCCAATATTTAAGGCCATTTATTGAACATGATTTCGAAGTGACAACGGTTTGTATCCAATTACAGTTGTGCGTCAAGTTGGCCCAGTGGCGAAAAGAAAGTTGCTTCGAAAGTGACCAAACATTTGCAAGTTTTTCATCTTCAATACAAAACAAAATGGTTGAATAGCTGATGGCTGAATTGGTTGGGAAGGGAAATGACGACGATAACAAAAACAGAAAAAGGCATACAATTTACACACATATGAGTTTCAATGCTTATTGTTAATGGCATTGAAATTCGAGAAAAAACATTCGAAATAAAACCGAAATTCAGCGAAAAGAAGAGCAATCAAATCAATTACGTATGAAAATATGTGTCAGCTGTTGGTAATCATCATTGCCTAAAAGACATGGAAAAAGTGTTTTCATCAAAATGGTACAAAGATAAAATGCGGATGATGTAGTAGATACAACCAATAATGACTACTATTCATTATAACTGTATTTCAGTTTTTTACTTTCGAAAGAGAAACAGTAGTGTTCCGACGCTCAACGACCAAAAATAATAAAATTAAGCTGGATTAGTGAACTGAAACACATGTTCATAAACAAATTTATCTCATAGACTTCATCGATTTGTAAGTTCCAATGATGTTTTTTCTTCTTCAAATTCTCAGAAAGTAGATTGCGCATAGGCTTGCGCTTATGAGAGATCTGACACATATAAATAAAAAGAAAGTTTATTTACCATTCAGACGTCTGAATCAGTCGCCGCTAACGCTAAAAAACAATTGAATCATTGTAACCGTCAACAGACAACAAGTACACTTTAAATAAGATGAATCGACAATGAAAAATTTTATTCCGATGGGTTTCTTTTTTACTGGCTTTGCATCGTTAACATTATATTTTGTCTTTCGTTTGTTCGTTTGCAATTTCACAATAAAAATATTTTTGTTTTTCATGAGCTTTTGTTGATTTCAATTAAAGCACTTAATCAAAATTCGATGGATTACAAATGATTGTGTATCTGTGTGATGAAATCTGGGACACAAGTGTCAGCTATATTTTCATTATTTACGAAAAACAACATCTTCGCATTTCACAATCATCGATAAATTAAATAAAATCAATTCATCAAAAAATTATATTTAATATCGACTCACGAATCAAAGTTGTCCATCAAAAGTGAAACTGATTTTTGTAAGCCTTAGATTAAACAGTATCATAACACGTGCGTTTCAACATTGATTGGTTAAAATAGCAAAAAAATCAAATATCATTTGCACATCATCAAGTATCAATCAATCTTCGATTCTGCACAATACGGCTTATTCACTTATTTTTCGAATATTTATGCTGTGTGTGAAGTTCATATAATTGCTTTATCCATTCGTAATAGAAAGTAAAAATTGTCAATTGAACAATGGGAATGATTACGTGGTTCGTTCAAAATCATTTTTTAAATTGATACTTCTAACCCCTGACAGTTCGAAAACTTTGTTAAATGTCAATGATTTCATCAAGTATACAAAACGTTTGATTGAAGATGAACAAAATCTTAAATTTTACCAGCATCGCAATTTAATTTTAATCCTCCAAATAACAGCGGGGACATGCAAGCGCATTATTATTTTTCCTTACCAACATCACACATTTATGCAATTGGTTTTTTTCTCGAAATTTCAACTATAATTGAATTGATCTCATATATGAGGTCGCTTGAAGAAGGAAGCGGCTTTTTTCATCGCTCCAAGAGATGAAACCGTTTGAAGACGTTGACCGAAAATCCTGTTATCAAAGCCTAAAAGATGTTATCATAGTGGGCTACACTGCAATGAATAGTAATAATGAAGAAAATTCATTAAAATAATATGAATAATCGATTGTTTTTGGGGGACAAAACGCACATTTTGTTGGTGTGGTGACGCTTTGTTACATCATTTCGGAAAAGATTTTATCGCACGAATATCATGATTGATTCCAGTGTATTAAATTGGCAGTCGCAATACTAATATTATTATTACATTGCTTTGAATCATTTTATTCGCTCTCTCTTCTTTTTCTCATACAATATTTCTATTACTTGTTCGTTGTTCGTATTTCGATCATTGATTTGATTCGATAACCTTATTTGCCCAATCGCCGATGTTGCCTCTGAAATCGTTTACGATGAGTCAAAAAATTAAAAAGAAAAATCCATCTTCTGTTTGAAAAAGCGCCTAGATTTGGCGATATAAACAAGTACTGAACATCTATTAGAATTGCTGAACACACAATTGTTTGTACGTTTGCGGTAATTTCAACATTTCACCAGCTAAAAAATCCAATAAGTAAAATCAAAACAAACCGAAATTCAAACGAAAAATTTGTAAATGCTCACACACATACACAAGAACCGAATCCAATGACTGAGCAAAACGCAAAAGGCAGATGGAAATGAGAAATGATGAATATAGAGAATATTACACGGTACCATAGAGGGATACCTCCCAGAAGGACCACTATCACTGGGATGAAAAGGGGCTCGAAACTTACTCTCTGGCACTTCCCGTTTGCAATTTGGAGCTAATTTGCAGTTTTGAGATCGATTCGAATATTTAAAAAAAGTATATCGTCGAAAATAGCTCTAAAACTCTTATTTTTGGCGCTAAGCTGCACAAATATATCGTTTTCTCAGTAAATTTTTCCAGCGAATTCAAAAATCGACTAAAGAAAAAAGCATAAACACCTGTTCAAAATCATTGAAATTAACAACAAGGTTTTAGTTACTTAGTAGCTTTAAGTTACTTGAGTAGGTTTTAGTTACTTAGTAACTTCAAGTAAGTAAGTAATGTCAAGTAACCTATTAGGCTACTTACTCGACTTGAGCAAAATTACCCTACTCAACCTACTAGATCAGCCTACTTACTTACAGGTATGCTGCCAATTAATTGACAGAATGCTTGATGTGTTGGACTTTTTAGTTATAGTAATTCTGTCGCCTTTAAAAAAACTTAAGATTCTCCGATGTACGTTTCTGTGGAGTTTTCACGTCTCCAGGACTACTCCTCCCCCGACTATTTATCGTTAAATTTCATTAAAACTCATAATTTTGGCGATTTGTTTCAGTGAAATGGGCACACCCACTCTAAATTGACCCATATCGATCCATGGCTGGTACCAGTCGATAGAGTACATATAGCTCCACCAAATATGGTGAATCCACCAGTGGCATATACTCCAATCCCATTTTATAGTCACTTTAGTCTGAGCATTTGAATAAGAGAAAATCCTATGAATTGTAGTTTGGCACACTACAGCTACCTGGTAGATCGGTATTATTAGTCCTACCAACTTTTTTTGAAGAGAAAAAGGATATTTTATTTTGAAAAAAGAGGATGAATAAGTATATTTCCGCTACAGAAAAAAAGTATCAAAAAGTGCATGAATTTGTTCGGAAATCTGTATTTAATATCAAATTTATCATAAAAAAAGTACATACAGTAAAGTCTCTATAAAAGGACCGCTCTCTAAAAAGACCAGCTCTCGTTTGTGGACCACTTGGAGTGCGACCGACTTTTTCGCACCAGAAATAGGACCACCCTCTATAAACGTGGCGGACCAGCCTTTTTCGAGCAAACAGGACCAAATTCAAAATAAAATTCAAAAATTCGAATTTATTATGCATTGAGCAGATTTTATTTTTTAAGTTTTGATTTGTCATGAATTCGGTTGACATTCGTTCAACCTGTTACATTTCTACACATTATACATATTTATTACGCATAGCGTGATAAATTGATAAGGATTTTAAAAATCCTGAGCCGTCTAGAGAGCATGTGACCAACTTTTTATCGTCGAATAGCATTGTCATGAAACGACCTTTGCTTAATGAAATGTCCAACCGTGCAAGCATCGAATCGGAATTGGGATTAATTTCGAAATGAATGAAATTCGATTTGACCAATGGACGTAAATTCTAACACAATGGTGAATTAAAAATGCGGTCAGAAACGATGCGTTCATTACAGAACTCATATTCACCATCATTGACGATGGCTGTAAGACCGTGCTCATTTTCAACAAAACTAACATTTGCCATCACCTTCTCATGGCGTCCGATTGACACCATTCGCGGTGTGCCAATAAATTCCGTAGATGTTAATGAAACTTTTGAACAGCGAAAAAGTTCCAAACGGAATCGCTGGTTTTGATCGTCATAATATGAAATAATATGAAACATAGAATGCGCTTGCAGTGCAGAAAAGCATTTACATGAAATACTTCTGGAAGAAATATTATTATCGATTATCGAGGCATTGCGATTTAAACATTTATCTATACTAACCGTTGAAATCACGATATTTTGCCACTTAATCATAATGTATTCATGAATCATAAAATGAATTTAGAAATATACTTGTTTTTCTTTCGAATTTCGAGCCAAAAAAAGGACCTAAAAAGGACAAAATATAGGACTAAAACCAAAAAGAATCTGGACCGAAAAAAAAGGAGTATCCTTTGAAAAAAAGTACAGTTGGTAGGACTAGGTATACATGAGACGGTTTTCCAAAAATTATTTTTTGTCCGAGCTGAAAACTGGCTCTAACTTGTGAAGCAATGGGTTTTAACCCTTTAGAATTATAACATGCACAACTAGACCTCGGGCTTAATCTACCGTTAAAATTTCACCCCGATCGGAGTCGATTTACTATGTTTGAAGCCGCGAACAAAAAAATGTGAAACGATTTTAAAGCTTGATTGTGTAAACACTTCAAGCAATTGTAACGAATCTCATTGATTGCAGATGAGCGGTTGGATGATTGAGGAATCCAAAGAAATACATCACAAATACGAGCTCAAGTTGAAATAGCTTTTGAAAATAACATGAAAAACAATAAATGACTCACTCATACTTCTTAACATGATTTGATGATCTGAACACATCATTTCATATTCCCAATGAAATTCAGCAAATTGATACGAAGAGGAAAGAAAAACAAAGGAAGAAATGAATTGAATGACCTAGTCTTAAATTCCATTGATTATTTCGTAAACGAAGATTTAAAGAACGACGATGGTTAGATTCAGCTTGTTAGTTCATTATAGGCAATGGGCTACTCCATTTTTTCCTCGTTACGGTGACGAAATCAACAACTGTTGAATGAAGTTTGAAGACAATGGGTTTTGTATGGCCCAACGATCTCACTATTTACTTGCAATTTAAAAGATCCATGGCAAAAATGTCAATGCGATGGTTACGTTACGCTGTAAATATGGAGCCGTTGTTCATTCAATTGAAAAATGCTTTGTTGGATAAATTGTTCGGTTGAATGCAGTTACTGGCGCTTTGAAAAATCCACAGAATCAAAAATGTCGTAATCGATTGAAAATATTTAATGAGCGTTTTGGTGTTTAGCCTCCGTTATTGAAAGGCCCAATGAACATTAAACATGACTATAACCATTGAAAGTTTAAAAAACAAGTTTTCGCATTAAGTGAATTCACTTGATGCAGGTTATGACGAGGATCGAGCCTATTACAATTATTACGTACTTATGTACCAATTCGTACGTGTGGAAAACTAGCGCCACTATTGTTACATGACAGAAAATGCGGAGCACAATGATACGTCAGTGAAACGTTCTTTCATGGGGTTAGCCACCAAATTTAATGAGCGCTAATATTTGCTAATATTTTTAATATTCAAGATGGCGCCGGTTTTTAATTTAGTGAAAAAAAGCCAATTTTAATATTTTATTTGTAAAAATAGTTAAGAAACAAATCAATTCTATGGAATTTATATAGATCAAAACCGAAATATCAAAAAAAAATTAATTAAAAAAATTAATTCCTGGTCATAGTTACATTTTTGGAGTTCCGACCCAGTGAGCGCTAATATTTGCTAATGACAGCTACTATATGATGGTGTCTAACCCCATGCGTTCTTTCATTACGAATCGCACAACTAAATTAAACGGTTAAGTGGATGTTGTCAGCACACAGATGACGTGTGCTCATCCTTTGCTCAATTCCTCACTTTATCAGAAGTGGCACTACTAAAATCAAGTGAAAATGTATAGCTCGATGCCTGGGTTATGATGAATGCTTCAATTGTAAATAAATGAGGAGAATCTTTGATCGAATCGATAAAATGTTCGCATGCAAATATTCGATTTGTTCTGATACAACATGTTCTCTTTACAGCTTTGAAAACAATTATTATTCACCGAGATTTGCTGTTGCCATTTCGGGCATATGGCAGTCAATCTGAAGAACCACTGAAGAATTAAATGATTTTCACCATCCCCTTGTAACAGTGAAAAATATTCAAAACAGCCAACACCACCATTATGTATAATCTTTTCTCTCTCACACTTTTGACAGATTGTGAGACAACATGCATAGTTCTCCCATATAATTGGCAAATCCAGGGGGCGCAGTCAGTTACGGTTCTGACAAAATTTAATACACACTCTCCAATGAGTTGTTACTGACGGATGATTTTCACAGTTTGAACAAACTATGTTGCGATATATTCCATTCAAAATTGATCATAAATAATTATTTTACCGTATCGAATGCAAAACTGGTTCTGTGCTTATCACGGATGTGCACTTTCAGTCAAAGCCATTGCGTTTCCCACACACATATTATTTTGACAGCTGAAAAACTAACAGTACGTTGAAATTGACAAGATCCGAACGAATATTGTAATATTTCCAAAACGGTTGGAATATAAATATAAAAATTGTGTATACAATTCGTTGGGATATTGTCAATTTCAACGTAGTGTTGATTTTTTAGCTGTCGAAATAATATGTGTGCATGAATGAAATTTTGAATTCTATTAGAAAATGAAACCATAAATTAAGTATTTCAGAAAAATAAATGTAATGCACATCCGCGTCGATTGCCACCTGAAAACGTCCGTTTTTTTTAATTAAGAAAAATATACATATTTGGTCGAAACCCATTAATCGTTCGTAATATGATTGCAATTGCATTGGTTAGGCGAATGTGATTTACACCGTTCGATTCATTTTAATTCGGAATTCGAAAACCAGTTGAGAAAACTTCACAAATCGATTTGCTGCATCTTATTCCATACGCAAGAAACAAGCATCATACATTTGTATCGAACGGGCTCAAATTGTATCGCTTCATGAGTGCCACTCATGTTCCATTTCATTTTGTTTTGGTTTTTTTAAATCACAATCTTCATGAATTTCATTCTTTGGATTACCAACGTCGTTGCATCGATTCGTTCAGGCCTGAGGTAAAAAATAAACATTCTATGTAGACACGAACAAGTGGACATAATTATTATTATTGCAGCAGCTACCTGTGACTTGTAACACTACGCTTCGTATGTTAAAGCGTCTTTGGATGTATATGTGGCAAATGTAAATGCACACTAAACACAGACACACCAAAAGAAGCGATCAACGATCAGCGTCGAACCAAGTTGAAACAGAAACGAAATCAATAGTATCAAGAGCAATAAGAGTAACATCAACAGAATTATTATTAACCGTTATGCGTGCAGAAGAATAAAAATGTGGAGAATTTAATTGAAATACCGAATATAATACATAAACATAAGGCATATGCAGAGTGTACAATGTACAATGCACACTCCATACAGTGAACTGTAAAATTCAGTTTTGGCTTAGAAAACATCGTATAATTGAGATAGAAAAGAAATAAAAGCGGTTATGGAAATCGTGTAACTGGATGAGATGTTTTTCATATTGAGTTTTCGGGCAGTTCGAAGCATTTCGTAATTAATGATTCGGCGAATCCAAATAGAAATACTTCAACAGATGTTCCGTATTCAAACAATGTTCCTGCGGTGCCGGTCAAATAAAATAATCATAATTTTTCGGTCATAAATTTAACATTGACGTTGTCTGAAAATAGTTCAGTGATCATTAAATTAGCCCCGTTCTCTGGCCATGCATTCACATCAAAAATTTGAAAATGAAATCAAGAAACAAAACACCGCAATGAACCTATCGTTTCATGAATCTTTCAATTCGGAGCTACAAAAGATCATAAAAAAACTATTATATGTCGTGTACAGACAGACCCATAAAAAAAATTAGGTGTTCAAATCAGACATACGCACCTACTTTTTGCGTTTATTGTTCCTTAAGTTGTTATATTTTGGTTATGGACCATGTGAGTCGGTCAAAGTGAATTCAACTTGTTCCTCAGTTATTTTCATATACAAGCGTGTGACCAAACCATTCAACTGCGAAAAAAACATTGAAAATGAAAAACAACAGCGAACGTTAGGGAGCCTGAATCTTTGTCATTCTCATTTGTTTTACGGTCGCCTGTCTGTATTATACAGGCAACAATGAAATGAAATATCTATACACTATACACAGTATGTATGCAAATGTTGAATGTCGAATACAAAATCGATGAAAGGCAAACCGCAGTATCCGCTATTCGTTCTTTTCTCTTCACATAACTGATCGTGTTTGTAAGTTGATCGTCGTTTAACGGGTTTTTCAACTCATATCCACTTAATAATGTATTTACAAATTGGTCGAATTTACCATATTCGTGACATGTTCTATTGTTATGCACATGTGTCGTTCATTTCGGTGCTATTTATTCTGCCAATTAATTCAATATCAATTATATTAAGCCCATCGGTGAAATAAAAGACAGATGCTCCACGCCCTCTATTCGCTCAAAATTATCAAATTCGTGAATGAAATACCAGTCTTAGAGTACAATCAACTGGGGAGAAGATAGCTGAATTCATTTCATTTCATACTGAAAAATAATCACATTTTAACTACGAACGTATAGCATATTCTTATAATAAAAATCTATTTTTTTTCTTTTTCTTCTTCTTTTACAATTACAGCACAACCGTGTAGTTTCCCCGGTTCACCTGCTCACAGCACTGTTGAATTTTCGGAAGAGTCACTGGAAAGTGGCACAATAGCAACATATACATGTGAACGTGGATTTGAACTGTTAGGTCCATCACGACGCGTTTGCGACAGCGGACAATGGTCACCCGATGGAATTCCATTCTGTGGTAAGCATATAATTTATTTTTTTTTTTATGTACCACAGGGTGCATTACTACATTTGGTGTTTTTTTTTCTTCTCTAATTATGAAAAATTCTTGTAACTTTGTCAATTGTTGTCCGATCGATATGAAATTTCGGATTTAGGTATAACTTGGGAAATGCTATCGATTGGGAAATTTTTCGAAATTTTCCGACCTAAAAACTTCCCGGCACAAAATCTTCCTCGGAATTTTTTTTTTTAATTTTAATGGGAAATTATTTTTCGGAAAATCTTTTTTTGGGAATTTTTTTTTTTCGGAAATTTTTTTGAGATTTGTTTTTTCGGAAATTTTTTCAAATATGTTCTTTAAAAAATTTTCTTAAACAAATTTCCTAATAATTCTAATTGAAAATTTTCTTTGATAGAATTTCCCTAGAAAAAATTCCCTGAATAAAAAATTTTCCTCAAAAAGTTTCTCTAAAAAATGATCTTCAATCTTTATGTTCTCATTAAAAAGAATTTGATAAAATAACACTTTTGAGTTTGATACGATCTGTGGTGCATATTTTTGAATTCGGTACTATCGAATTCTGCTTATTTTTACTTTTTTCTGTTAATTCAAAGAGAAAGGGCATTCGATTGTATCGTATTCTATTCTATTTCATATTTCGTGGGCCTAATGATTGGCGCAAATTTTTCAAATAATATCAAACTCAATCCATAATCTAATGTTACAATTTTAAATTCAAAAAAAAAAATTATGAAAATTAATACTCATTATTATGTCAATAGCCGATAGGTGTAAAACAACCGCAATCAATGAAGCTCATGATTCAATACGGTTCAAATGATCGTGAATAAGAAGTTAAGTCTATAAGGCATAAAGCATGAGCCATAAGCCATAAGGTATAAAGCTAATAATAATGATGAATTTCATTTTGTTTATTTTTACACAGACAGACGAATAGTTTTTCCAAACGTGAACGTATACCTAACCAATATCTACAGAACAATCTACATTCTGTTTAGAATATTTCACTGTCATTCGCCAAATATGAATGTATTTTCCCCCTTTTTGACAACATTCTAGACGAAAAATTGTATTTTTGTATAGACATAACTAGTTAGCTTGCCTGTGTGTTCTAAATGAGGATTTACTTGAATTCACAATCGATGGCTGGTTGTAAATTGCGAAATAACGTCGAAATAACACATTGTTATTTTAGTTTGAATGATGAATTATTGTGATTTCACAAAACAATTCATTTCGATTTGTTTCATTTGTGATTTGTGATGAAAAGAAAGAAGAAAAAAAATCCATTTCGCTCATGACACAAGCTGCTACTTTCAAAGCCAATATTCATGAATCATATGACCGATAATGAAATTGGGACAAAAATCAACTTGTTCATCTATTCTTTATACCGTAAAAAATTGCCACAGTCGATCCAATGAGTACACACCTTTCTTTCATCAATGCAATTTTCAATTTAGACCAATGAATTGATTTCGAAAACAAGAAGGCGATGCTCATTTCAAAGTGGCGCGAATAAGAGCATATTGAAAGAAGATTGATCATATGTGATAGATGTGTATTGTGTTTACCGTTAGTAATAATTGAACGAATCGTGAAGAGAAAAGTAACCAGACCAATGATCGATAAGTCTAGATATCGCATATGTGATCTAACATTTCAACTCTCAATCAATCCGAATGCGAATCAAATGTGTGAAATGAAACAGAATTTCGATGAAATACATCGCCACTATTACATGTTGAATGTTACTGGATGCTAAATATGTTATTTACCTAATCCGTTCCATATGGATTACAATTCGATGACATGAATATTGATAAGTAGTATATCGGTATACTGTTTGCGAATCAATGAAGCAAATTGAAACTAAATGTGATTATGTATTCTTTGTCTTTTTCTCTTTTATTTAACGGAACGTGAATTGAATGTTAACACCATACATCGGAAACTAATATGATTTACTGTGGAATGCAATCAACCGAATTAGCTCAAGCGCTCTATAATTAACTACAAGTTGTCTCTGCAAGAGAAGAATCATTCAAGAATGATTCTACGCTTTTGTATTCGATCGAATGGCTTTCTCTCCATTGTTGTAGCACTTTTTAAAAGTACAAAAAGTAACATTATTTCTATTTTTTGCAGCTACTTGGGCAAAAATTGTCGTTGAGTTAACCAAATTTAAGATTCTTTACTTATTACTTCGATGATAGAACAAGTGTTGGTTTTGGTGTTGTTGTTCAGATCGACATATTTTTGTAACTTTTTCGACATATTTTCGACATATTTTTGTAACTTTTTCGACATATTTTTGTAACTTTTTCGACATATTTTTGTAACTTTTTCGACATATTTTCGACAGAATTTGCACAACTTCGATGGTTCCTCAAATATTAACTCAAATTTTTATGGGTCAGATTCGTATACTTCTAAATGGTAAACTGAAAATCACTATGATTCGTAAGATCTGAGTACTGTATGATGATAAAACATTAAAACATAATAATAATCCATATTTTCCCATTCTTTTAAATTTTTTTTGGATAAAATTGTATTTTTTTCGGTTGGAGAG
>GL503022.1:46279-57075 GCA_000149185.1 Mayetiola destructor
CTATAACACTCGCATTTCGAATGCACCGTAATTCATTGCTGTAGAAATCTTGGAATACTTTGCATTCCATTCAAATACCTAATCGAATTCCCTTCAATAACACATAATACTGTGAAGTCCTGTATGCGGCAGTCAGCAATTCTGAAATGCATATCAGTTTGTTTTCCGAAAAATGCGGCAAAGGGATCTTCTTAATTTTTTTTAACATCCGATCAGCATTAAACATTTTTACAAATCAAAGTGTGGAAATCAGCCGTAACCGATTTATCATCATTATTTCAGTTGTGAATGGGAAAAATCATATACATGCACTCTGTGAATGAACTCATTTTGATTTACGATGTGCACTCAGCAACATACAAAACTGAACTAATTTGATTATTTCACAACAAGTCGAAAAATGAATCGAAAACATTCCGTCGCATTTTTGTTCGAGATAAATGAATGATGATTGGCTTTGTATCAATATCAAAACAAGAATGTTCGATAAAACAAATATTCTGAATGTATTTTCTTTCGATAATATTCGATAAACAATGGAACTTCCATTCATAAGCATACTGAACATTCATATCAAAACAATGTATTTCAGAAGAAAAGTTCGAATAATTGACAGGAAATCAAAAAAAAAAATGCGAAATCGCCATTGTTCATCAAATTGGTGATTTTTTCATAAAAAATCCTTTTGAAAACAGCTAATTTCCAATTCAATCTAGCAAGAATCGTGCGCACCAAGGAATTTTTTTTTAGATCTGTGTTACCTACCATTACATAGTTCACACTTCAGAAACTATTTATTATAATAAATAGTATACTTAATTGATTTCGGGTCCATAGGAATTGAACACGATGTAGCATAAAATCAGTTCGAATTTACTTCAACCATATAGTGAGCCAGTTTTCGTCGTATGTGCCACTATACTTTACTGCTTTGCTTCAAACTTCAAACTACAAAATAGTTTCTTGTAATTTTTAGCAAATAATGTGAACAAAATTGCTTTGAATTCAATGCAATGGCGACATAAATTATATTATTATAATCGGGTCAAATTGTACGATTTTTTCGATAATATATATTTTATGGATGTCATTTTTTGCTTTCACGTAAAATTATCAGTTTTCAGTTCCGCCCAAGTGGAAAACGGTCGCGTGTGAATCAAACATGATTCACTGATCGGTGCCATTAAGTATTGTTTGCGTACACTATAATTTCATAGGTTGTTTGTGCATTTGTAAATCTTGTGCTGTGAATTGATTGTTGTCGCTTATTTTCTCATTACGCGAAATATCGGTGGCATGAACGGTTAAAAATGATGTTCATATCACGTATGTATGTGTGTGTTGGGCGAATGCCAAACAACTTACATCTAATATTCAATTCGATTCATCTGCAGGGGGAATAAAAGTGAAAGTGGCCAACATCTTTAAAAAAAATTATAAAGAAATTTTTTTAATGACGAATAAAGAAATACAGAAAGAATGCTTCCATTCAACCTTGCACTACTGTTCACAAATATCGCATTTATCGTTTTTAATTTCATGCTCTTTCATCTTCCATTGCATGGACCGTGCTCCTAAATATTTATTGCAAAATCGGGACATCGATGGAACGATAGGAAAAAGAAATGATTTTTATTTCTTTCGTTCCTCATTGTCCAATGCTCAGTGCTCATTAAGTCTTTTCATGCCGTGCATTCATTTAATCGAATTGTATGGAACAGAAAAAGATTATATACTTTTAATTACTTTGCGCATCTTGAGAAGGATATCTTCATTACTTTTCACATTTTGATTAAACGATGAAGTCATTATGTAATGAAAAATATCTAAATGAGAAAATGAACGAAGAATTGAGTTACATATATGTATATTCGATGCTTTCACCCAAACGCTCACAAAATTTCTATTCAATGAACTCAACCGCACCGTTTTTGCCATTTGCTGTTTGAGTTTTGTCATTAAGACAACGGTTTAGCTACTGACCACAACGCACGAATTATTATGTATTAAAATATTATTCGCAACTCAAAATTGATATTCAAATGAATGTCAATATTTTTCTACTTTTCAATGCTCCGTCCATGGTACGATCGTAACAATAATATGAAAGCTCTGACACATCATTAACGCGCTCAATGTTTTACATGAAAACACTTTTTACGTTGTACAGAGTAGTACATTGCATTTGATTACAATAATGAGCAGCAACGTTTAAGTATTACTCTGAATTATTTTGCAGCTACGCATCTGTATGATCTGCACCGGTGGTGGGAGCAAGCAGGTTTTAGCAGCAAGTTTAGCAAGCAGCAAGCAAATTTTTCTTAGCAGAAGCCAGCACGTCTTGTAATCTGCTTCCCTGCTTGCTTGCTGCGTATACCTGCTAATTTTTTTTTTTCATTTTTCCTGATCCGAAGACCAATGAGATCGGATTTTTTTCTGACAATATTTTGACCCAAATGATCTGGAATCGATCCCAAGCCATTTTAAATGCTAAAAAATACACCTCCTATCAGTTTGGAGGCAAAAAAGAATCATTGGATGCTCCAGCAGTTTGAGCAGTAGTAGCCGGAATCAGGATATCCTGCTTCGAGCAGCAGGCAAAAATCATGATTCTCCCATTCCCACAGCACAACATCACAATAAATACGTTTAACTTTTGCAAATGCAGGTATAATATTGCTTCATTGATTTGGCTAAGTTACCAAAAGAATCACATAAATGAAACGAATTTCATTTTGAATTGCTCTCAATGAACCGCGCTTTGAATGAAAATTGCGTAAATGAATCAACAAATTTGAGTTCCACTATTATTCAATCAAAATAAGGAATTCCATTGGGCATGAGAATTAAAACAAACAATAGTATTTTGTTCGATTTTCTTAAATCTATGTCTAAACACAGATTCGATTAACGATATTCGCATCGGATCAAATCGTATCGAAATTTCTTTCAAATCAATACACTGCCAAGTGTATGATGTGTGATATTAATAAATAACAAACAAAAATAAACAAATTTATTATATGATTAATATATATTTTTAATATTAATAATAAATAAGCATGATTATTATGATTGTTGTTGATAATAATTTTAGAATGATTCTCGATTCCCCAAAAAATCTTTGAAGGACTACCGGTCCCGGGGTTAGGGTCTAGGGCCGAACAAAAATTATGGGTCGGGTTATTTTCTGCATCTTTCTAATGGTTCAAATTACAAGTCATAGGACCCATTCCCCACCGAGTTAAAGCTGGTACATATAAACCTATACTTATAAAGGGTGTGAAGGAAACCCGAAGAAGATAGGAGTACCCGTGGGAATAACTGAATGTTTCACATCGAACAATACGGGAAAATCGATCAAAAAATGTAAAAATGTTATCGTCTATAATTTTTATTAAGCTGTTGCCACCACTTATTTTTTTTTAGAAAATAAACAAAATGAAAATTGAAATAAATGTGCTATCGCATGCTGCGATTGTTTCGATTTCAAATAATAATTATCGCTTGTCATTAGTGTGGTCAGAATGTGTAAAATTTGAAAATTGGTGCGAAAATTTGAAAGAGATGGATAAACCTTAATGTTTGCAATTACTAATAGTATCGATTTTTATGGATTTCGGTATTTGATGAAGTATTGGATATACTCGCGCTGGTATTATTTTACTTCACAAAGGTTTCAGTTATGCAAATGGTATTTCATCGGAGTTTGGTGCAATTATAATGACTTTTCTTTCAACATATTGAAATTATTGGGGTATGCAGCTTATAACATATGAGATTGGAAGATGCGACATTGGTTGGAGCGCAATATTGCTCATTGATTAACTCTTTTTTCATCTTCGCTTTTTTCATGTGTTCAATATCGGTTTATTTTGAATTTATTTGTGTTCGCTTGGTGGGACTTTGAAGCCGTGTTGAATCATGAGCAATTGATCGTTACGTAAAAATGAAAACAAAACTAACTGAAATGTTGAAAAACGACAACAGACATTTTTTTTCACACTTTCCATTCATTTCAAATCACAATGTAGTTTTTATGTGCAAATGAATAAAGACAAACTATGAAAAACTATCGACATGCAAATGTCCAAAAAAAACTATGTCTCGTAAAAAACGCTTGTTGTAATGAAACGATTAAATCATCAACTTTTTACATCACGTAGAATTCACCAAAGAATTTCATGCGTTTTCCAACAATAAATTATGCTTTAACGATTAACTATGTTGTATTCTCTGCAAGTAATGATATTTTCTGATCAACTTCATGATATTGTTAAATGTGAATTGATGAGACAAAGGGAACCCAATTGTTTTTTTTTCTGTTTTTCTATTCCCATTGGAGCTCAAACTAATTTAAAAATATTTCTTCGTGATCACAGGAGACAATAAACCTGCAACTATTGTTGTTCGTGTTGGAAATAATAGACCCGACTTGGGCACGAATCCAATATGTAATCGATTTACTGGTGTACTTGAAGAAGGTCAACCGCTATTTTTGCCATGCAATCCACCAATGCCTGGTGCATTTGTATCGGTTCATTTAGAAGTGAATACACCGAGTCCATTATCCATTTGTGAAGCATTCGTTTACACTGATCAAGCCTTACCAATCGAGAGATGTCCAGTTTTTAGAGATCAGCCACCAGGCGCATCAGCTTCATATAATGGAAAATGTTACACATTTTATAATCGTCAACCGTTAAATTTCCGTGAGGCACTACAATTTTGCCGTTCGCGAGGCGGTACATTGATCAATGACAGCAATCCGGCATTGCAAGGTTTCATTAGTTGGGAATTGTGGCGTCGCCATCGTAGCGATGTATCATCTCAGTATTGGATGGGTGCTGTTCGCGACGAAAAAGATCGAAACACATGGAAATGGGTCGGCGGCGATGATGTCACAGTTTCTTTCTGGAATTTACCGGGCGGGGATGAAAATTGTTCAAGATTTGATGGCTCTAAAGGATGGCTCTGGAGTGATACCAATTGTAATACTGCTCTCAATTTCATTTGTCAACACCGTAAGTAACCAGATTTGATACATAACAGACCGTAAATTATTTAATTGATTTTTATTCTTGTGTAGAACCGAAAGCATGTGGAAAACCAGAACAACCTCCGAACTCAACGATGATTGCACCGAAAGGCTTTGATGTTGGTGCTATGGTTGAATATGGATGTGATGAAGGACATCTTTTAGTTGGACCATCCACAAGATCTTGTATGGAAACTGGTTTTTATAATGAATTCCCACCAGTTTGTAAATGTAACTAAAAGATTATTGTTATCAAAAAATTCAACTTCAACTTCGGATCTAAATGTAAATGCTAATTTATTTCTAGACATTGAATGTGGTCTCCCGGCATTGATTCCAGATGGTTCCTATGACTTAATAAACGGGTCTGTTGGATATTTGAGTACTGTCATTTACAAATGTAACGAAGGTTTCGAGATGATCGGACGTGCAATGCTAACATGTGATATTGATGAAAGATGGAATGGCCCACCACCACGATGTGAACGAATTGAATGTGATGAATTGCCAGAAGTTTTCGAAAATGCAAGAATTGTTTCAGTTAACGGAACGCTAGAATATGGTGCTGAGGCTGAGATTGTATGTCCAAATGGATTCAAACCGGATGGCCCCAGATATATTTCATGTTTATCAACTGGACAATGGAGTGCTCCGCTTTTATCATGCATTCGGGGTATGATCTATTTTAAACAAATTTCAAATATGTAACACAATTACTTATAAGAGATCTTTTGGTTTACTAGATTTGAGAGTTTCAATTTCACCACAAACAACATACGATACGACGCCGAAAAAACCGACGAAAACATCGTCAAGATACACAACCACTCCAATCACAACAACTGAATATGAAGAAGGTAATCATCAAAACTATTCCAAAATTATTATTTTATCATATATATATATTGACTCTCAATTTACTCAAGACTCTGAAGAAGCTGTGGTTCCAACTATGAGCGATACGATCATTCCACGTCGACCAATTATCCCAGCTGTGACTCCAAAAAAAAATGGACATACAAACAATGGTCCACGTGGAACCACAAAACCAAAACCTGTTTCACCTGTTTCATCAATTCATACAACAACGACAACTGTTAAAACGACAACTTCGACATCAAATCCACACAATGTTATACTAGCTGCCCATCCACAAGATAATGAAATCGCAGGCAGTGTCAACCACAGGTTAGCTAATTTTTCTATTGCAGAATCGGTCAAATTTAAATTGATTCAATTATATTTGATTTCCAGATCTGATCAATCTCCAAATGTGAACATTCCATATCCTGTGGAAAATGACGGACATCGTGAAACTCACGGCGCTAAGTTGAATTTAGGTGCTATAATTGCCTTGGGCGCATTCGGCGGTTTCGTATTCTTAGCAGCTGTTATCACTGCGATCGTTGTTTTAGTACGAAGGTAAGTTTATCACATTCTAATCAATCTTAAATATTTTGTGGACAAAAAGTATGGCGAATATCATAGCAACTTATTTAATTCTAACTTCATCGAAATTAAAATATAAAAAATTAATAATAATAATTAATGACGATGGAAAATCGATTTACTGTTATTATAATTTCTTTTCACTTAAAACTATTTACTCAATAATCCGTAGTCTTTTTCATATCAGAATGATGCACCATTCGCATCAAGTATCAGATCTGTGAATAAAATAAATTGGTTCAGAAGTTGCGTTTGGGGAAATGAAGTAGTACGTGAAGTAGCATTTGCTAGGTTAACTTGAATGGGACATCAATTCAATATGCTCTTTTATTTGGATTCATTTCCATATACTCTGCTATAAACTATAATATTAATGAAAAATGTTTCCTCACATACACACTGCACACGAAACTTTTATTTCTTTTGAGTTTTTAGTTTCTACACCTTTTTGACAGCATATCATCTTCAGATTTGCATCTCACAGTCATTTCTGAACTCCATAGCCTTATAGCTTCCGTTTAGTTTCACATTTGAATTGATAAATTTCTTCAATTTTTAATCTTGTTATTTTTTCTTTCTTTCTTTTTTTTGTGTAATGCTCGGTTTCCGGTTGGGACTTTGAATTTGTTTATGGTGCATTCTTTCTCTGTTTCCCTTTGAATATTCTAAATCGTTGATATAAAACAAAATCAATCCATTAAAATTTACCTATTTAACAATCAAACGTAGCTCCCATCCATTGAACCACGAACACTGTAACACAAATTGTCGCCAACGTAAACCATCGAGCGCCACGTCAGGAAACCAATCCAAACTATATAATGGTAGTCGTCATATAGTTAATGCAACAACTTCTAGTAACAGTAATAAAACTAACCCAAATATGCCCTCGCGTTGGTATACAGTGCTAGCATTACCGTTTCCCGATCAAAAACTGGGTCGTCGTGATATAAATACATTTGGTCGCGGTGTGTATTCGTCAAGAGCCGGATTCTTTAGCAATCCATTATGATTTGAGCTAAAAGATCAAATGAATGTGTGCCATTTGAAACAAATACCAACTCGTACTAGTCATGATTTACAAATGTAAGCTGATTCAATTCCAAAACAAAAATAATCATCATAACTCATAACGGAGCACTAAACAATTATCATTTATTTTTTTCCACACGTTCACACCCCACAAACATAGACGAAAAAACAAATCGCACCATAAACCATTTAATTTTCATTTTTCAATGCACCTTAGCACGTTTTTGATATTGGAATTTTGATATGTGCTAATATGTACCGAAAGAATATAACAAGTAGAAATTTCAAGTCATTTGATTTCAATTCGACATCTTCCGGATGGTTATTGTAAAATTCTCGATACTTAAACGGCGAATTTAAGTCAGCAATTTCAATTTGGCATGATTAATTCATTGTAAAAATAAATGATGTTATTGTTAATAGATTTTTGATATGAACTGCCGTAAAAGACTTAAATTACCCTTCCAAATGTACGGTAGATCGAAATCAGATGACTTGATATACCTACCGGTGATACTTTGGTAGATTCCCTATCAATTCACGCCAATCGACCACTTTTGAAAATTCCGTTTCTCAGTAACACCTTACTACACCTATCTGTCATTTCATAACAAATTGAAGAAAATTATCGTTCAGATATCAATATTATTCTTATTCACGAGCTTAGACAAATTGTTGTTCTTTTAAAAATCAAACAATATTTAATTTCATTCATATCAACATTCGATGCCAATCTATTCCAAATAGGAGAAATGAACCATATGTTTTCATACAAAATACATATCATTTGCTCAATTTGTATTTATATTTTGAACTGCTGAAAGTCTAAATTTAATTGTTGGAATTTCAGCTCTCTTCATTCGATCGAATGCTCGAATTGGCTTTCAAAATTAAAAATCTCAATATTTGGCACTTATCATTTTGGTTTTTATTGGATTTGTGTCATTGACAGAAGCCGTATCACACAACATTATCGCCATCGTGCATCACCAGATTGTAATACAGTCGCATCATTTGATAGCTCCAGTTCTGAATCTCGAAATGGTTTGAATCGATACTATCGTCAAGCTTGGGAAAATCTTCATGAATCTGCATCAAAAAATTCAAATAATCATAATGCGTTACGCAGAAAGGAAACGCTTGATCCACCAAATTTAAGCCGATCAAGAGACAACTTGAGTCGCTCTAGAGATAATTTAGATAGGTGAGTTTCTCAAATATTAATTGAAATAATCCAAAAAAATATTTAGGTCGAAATTATTAAATTCGCAGTCGTACTCGTGAATATAGTAGAGATAGCTTAGGATTAAGGGATGGTTCAGAAATGATTGTTACTGATGTTTGCGTTAAGGGTAAGTCATCAAACAAAATTTATTGTTGAATGAAACAAGCACTTCAATAATTTTATCAATCCTTTGAATTTTTAGGTGAAAAGAAACGTCACCACCACCATCATCACAAGCCAGCCCCAGCAAGCAACCGAAATGTCAATGAATATCGTGATTCACATTTAGTTGCATCAAATGCTCGTCGGGATCACCGAAACTATTGACAAGAGTGAAGACATACCATGATTTTAACTATAAATTAGAAAATTAATCCAAATTCGGAACTTAACTGAAAATGAAAGACAAAAAACTACATTTAATCAAAATTATTTATGCATATGACTTTTATTTCTCAAATGAGAAAATCATCCAATCAAGGAACAAAATTATAAAGCAATTTGCATTTTCATAGAACACTCCGTTAAATGATTCAATCAATACCAAAAACATTTGATGGCATACATTGATTTGGCTTACAAACGCCGGACTACCGGATCACCGAATACTCCTTAAACCACTTTACTTCAAAAGTTTTTATCCGACAAAGGGAAAATTCGTTTTCATTTTAATTTAAAAATGAATTTTGATTAATCATACGTTTTAAAGGCAACCGATTTTGAATTGAATAAATCATTTCAAAAAATGAAATAAAAGTATTCTGTTGATTTTGATTATTTTTCACAATTGTGCCATTCGGGCCAACAAAACAGTAGCTTCTTTTAAAAAAACAATTAGATTCAAGCAATAATTTTTTCGAATTACAACAGAATCTGCATTCATAAAAAATTGCATTTCGTTTTTAATTCAATTTTGTCTTTAATATCGGATTAGTTGGCAAAATATCGCAATAATTCTTCGATTGGCAAAAATATGTACAGTGAAGTGCGAAAAAAATAAAAATAAAATATTAATGCATACGACGGATATTTACAAGCAGAATACTAAACATATTCACACGTTGAAACGCAGATTTAGGGCTTTTTTATTATGCGTGGCAGCCGATCGAATAAATGGTTAATTATTATTATTATTATTATCAAATATTATGTATTATAGCGACTTTTATAAATGTGAAAGTTTAAACATAGATTTTATGATTATTATATTACATTTTAAACGGCAAAGTTCTACAAAACAAAACATAAAATTGGCAAGGTTCTACAATACAAAACATAACTATAAAGAACATTATGTTCCTGAAGAAAATGAAAGTCTTAAAAGTCCAAAAAATTACGACCAATTCTTCAGCTCCTCAATAAAAAAAATATCGTATTTTTAGATAAAATTTCTTAAGCATTTTAAAGTGAATTACAAAACAATGTAAATAATTATATATAAAAATGAAAGAAACGCGAATGGATCGATATATTTTCATAAATCTTTTCCGATGTCGTTTCGTATGATGTGTGGAAGGTTTTTAGCATAGTTACATTATTCTCGACAAAATGCGCTGTTCAAAATGTACATAATATTAAATATGGGCCAAACAAAATACATAATCTGACTTTTCTTCCATAATCCTCACGACAAACAATGAATACTATTTCTATGCACTATTGGTTGAATACAACGAGCGGATATCACCATCAATGATATTGAATTTAAATGAAAACGGCGATCGATCTGTTTGCGAAATGCGTATGATTAATCACGCTAACATAATCGTTTCTTATCGTGAATGATTTGTCACGTGCCGTTCGTTATAGGTAACTGACCTTGCGTTCACTGTTACACACATACATGACAAATTGCATGCCATAACGAATTCAATATCGATTCTTAATTTGCATCCCTTTGGCTTTCAGAATCAATCGATTTCAAATAATAAAGAAATATTGTCTAACGGTTCAAACCTGGGTTGGGAAATATACATGATTTTGAAAATAAAATGTAATTTACATGTAAAAAACTGATTTTATGAAAGAAAAAAAAACCTAGAAATCAAGCGG
>GL503022.1:83658-107594 GCA_000149185.1 Mayetiola destructor
GGGAATTTCAAGTATTTTTTAAAGGCGACAGAATAACTAAAAAGTCCAACACATCAAGCAATCTGTCAATTAATTGGCAGTGTATTTTTATCAGAATTGGCTCTTAAAAAAAAATTGGCATTTAAATTAAATAATTTGGCACTCTAAAATACAGAAATGTGGCTAGCAATTACATTAAAATTATCTGCAAATTTCTGGAAATGGCTCTTTGATTTCCGGAAATGGCTCGTGTTGCGGTTATTTAATTTGAATGTCAATTTTTTTTTTTTAAAGAGCCAATTCTGAAAAAAATAGCCATAATCGGAACAGCCAATGAAAATTATCAGGTTTTCCCATGATGCTTCCTAATTTAGAAGCCACCAGCTGTGCTCCACGGAGCTGAAATCCAGGTTTGAGTGGATTTTTTTGGATACTTTCGAGATGATTTCATCAAGATCTTTTTGGATTTTATCAAGATAAATGTAAATTATGAATTCTTCCAATGATTGTTCCTGATTTGGAAGCTACCAGCTGTTTCTAATATGCCAAAATCTTGGTTTTAGTAAAATTTTCCAGGTTTTAATAGATCTTTGTAATTTTTTCAAAATATCTTAAAATTCTCAAAAAAATTATATTTTTAATTCGGATCGATCGGAAACGACGAGTTTTTGATAATACTCTTAAGTTTGGTACTCTCTGTGGTGCATATTTTTGAATTCGATACGATTGAATTCTGCCTTGTTAAATTTTGGGTTCCGTTTTTATTTTTTGGGTTCCGATTTTTGGTAAGCCGACTGGCATCGTTAACCCAAAAAATAAAAACGGCAATTTTTCCTTCCGATTATTATCGGAATTATTATCGGAACACAAAACCCAAAATTGGAACCCAAAATCTAAAATCGGTTCCCAAAAAACAACTCTCCTTTTGTGAATTTACTGAATTACATAATTTACACATGTGTCTATTTTAGCATTCGTTTTGGGTCCGCGATCGTGATCATTCTAGCTCAACTTTGCTTGAAAACAACCAATGATAATTTTTACGTGATAAAATTACAAAACCAACTCAAATATTCTCAAACTTCGAATTTTTAATCGGGATCCATTACAATGTACCACTAAAAAAATTGGCTTCGTGTCTAATACTTTATTCAAAATTCAGTTTTTTTTTTTATGAAATCCAATTTTGAAGCATTCGTCATAAGCACCGGTTGAAATTTGCCCAGTCGAGTAAAGATTTTGTAGTAATGAAATTTATTTCAGTCCGTTGAGATCAGGATTAGTTATATTTTTGATGATTGATCGTATAACTTAATATAAATCCATAAACAATGAATTACATTGCTCCATTGTAACTCAAATTATTTTTGTTTTATTTGTATCGAGAGGACGGTATTTTCATGAAAATAATGAAAAAAATTCAATCATTTTGGTAATTTTTAATTTTTGTCGATTCATTTTCATTAAAATTCTATTTGAAATCGCGAGAAGGGCTAAATGTTCATTTTTAATTGGCTCATATTTGCTCTTTATTTTGATAATCATATAAATATTGTGGGGTCAGTGTATTCGTTCCTCGAAGCCAATTACACTTTATTCCCGCTTGTCCCCGAAACGATATATTGTACATATACAATACGAACGATATACTGTAGAGAGAAAGAGATCAGGCTTTGAAGGAGATTCAATAATTTGAATGTTATTAAATGCCGAATTTTATAAATTCGTAATTCCTCAATGCAGACTTGATTAAACTTATCTAAATGAAAAATTCGAAATAAAATTCATGAAAAAAATCTAGTTTATAGTCGATATGTGTAATGGTTTAACTCGACATGTTCAATATTTAATCTTTTAATCGTTCCTAACCATTTTGTTAAAGTTCGGTATCGTTTGGAATTTCGTTTGATTTTGTTCGGTTTTTTGTTGTTGTTGGATTTGATTTGGTTTCTATTATGAATTCGATAATATGTAACAATGAAAAGCAATAAATGAAAATGTGATTTGAAAGAGGTGTAGGCATTCGGCACCTATAATTATAATACGATGTTTTTTGCCATATGAATTGGAAGCCTACATTTTCATTCCATTAGAAATGCAAGATATGATATTTAAAATTAAATCAGTTTCATTTATATCCTCTACTTTGTTTTATGATTTTCCTAGATGCTATCGCCTAACATTTTCTATCTTCCTAAATTCCCGACTAAGTGAAATGTTTGGCGGAAACAATTAAAATGTTTTCATCAAATCTTTGTTTCAGATTGCTTTTGATTCGTATTATCATTTAAAATAATGAAATTGATGCGAAAAATGTACAAACGTACGCCACATGCCAAACAGAATATAAGGTTCTAATAAAAAAAAAATAATCTCTGCAAAGCCTGTAAATGTGATTTGGTTGAGGTCATTTTTACTTTTCCACCATCCACAATGGTGGAACAGTATTGGTTTTGGATGTCGTCGCTGTCGTTGTCGTTAGTTATTCCAATAACTCTCTCTCAGTCTACTATAAATCAATGCAAACTTTTTTTTTGTGTAAAGGAAGTTCTCAGAATGATCCCTATTGATTTGGGAGGTATGAGACCTCATAGAATTTTTTTTATGGCTACTACAGTGTACCCTATGAAATTTTTTTTTGTAATTTTTTTTGAAATTTTTTTCGAAATTTTATTTTCTCGCCTATCGGAAATCGTCTAGAACGCGTAGGAAAACAATTTTTTGAAAATAAAAAAAAGAAAAAAAATTTTGCCCAAGGGTCCCCCCTTTGCATTTTTTCAGAAAAAAAAAACGAAAGTTTTTTGAATTTTTTTTCGAAATTTTTTTCTCTCCAATCGATTGGAAATCGTCTTAAACGCGTAGAAAAACAATTTCTTTGGAAAAAAAATTCTTGTCTAAGGCATTTTTCGAAAAAAAAAAAAAAAAAATAATCAGTCAATTCAGAAACTATTAAAAACTCATGAAAACAGTGCGGAAAAGTATGTTTTAATCCTTAAAACCATTTATTTATGTTTAGTTATAGCTTTTACTAATTCAGGTGAAGGAAGACTCATTGTCTCAGTCAGGTGAAAGTAAGAGATCTTAAAAGATTTTGTTATTTGAATAGGTCAAATAGCAAACAAAATAAAAACAGAGAAATATGCGAAGAAAAAGAGAGCGTTTATACGAATACTATTGCAGACATTGATATCAAGGCCAACAAAGACCTTCGTCGAATCGATTATTTAGTGTGCCAACTGTTTTGTTATGAATATCACATAAAAACACCAAATTGCTGTTACATATTTGAATCATAATAATAAAATATAAATAATAATATGAATAAATCCTACACGTTTTATGTATCATTTTTCGATTAAAATTTTCCTAACATTCATTATCATTTTCATTATGAATTCTAATGGACTGAATCAATGGTGACAGAAAAGATTTCTATTCATGCTGAACAACACTCGAATGAATCCTTCTGGTACATAGCTGATTTACACACACACACATGCGCTTTTATTCTTAATATTGACACAATTAAACATGCACAATATGATATTTCGTTTAATTTTTTTAGCCTAAAACAGACTTTTAAGACAAAGAGGAAACTACATCAATAAGTTAATATTTTTTGCTTTAAAAGTTCAATTTTTTCATTCAACTTTTTATTCATCTGAATGATTTTGTTGATGGTAATAATGAAATTTATAAATGAATGATAGTGTGATCAAAAGTTAATTTTGTCATTTCATTATTTTTGTAGTTGTTTGTTGTTGTTGCTTATTTTGAATAATTTACGTTTGGCAGTCGGCAGTAAAGCAGAATTAGAGTTGAATAGCTCCGATTATTATTATCATTATTACGAATGATATCATTGTTTATATGAAAACAAGTCTTTTAGATTTTAGACTTCGTCCTTGCATTTTTTTCACTTCTCACACTTCTCACACAAATCCAGGAATATAATAATAATAATAATAATAATAATCAATTGGTCAATCATGAACTGTTTCGTATTGATATGATCAATCTCCGCATAATATAATAAATAATATGTTAAAATATAATGTCCATAAAAGAACTTCGATTTAGAGATCGTCAATTTCATTTCGGAAGACAAAAAATTTCTCATTTTTGTCATTTTTGAATTTCAGAAAACAAATGATTTATTACAAAACCGAAGAAAGACGGAAGTCAACGAAATCATCGAATAGACTGAATAATACACGGCAAATAATTATGAAGAATCATTCATCTGTCAATGGGAGAATATAGAGTGTTACCCGATTCGAAGGGAATTTCTCCTCAAAATCAGAGAAACATCAAATTTTTCCTATAAATCGATCAACAATCGCGGCTAACCATCCAGGTATTTGTAGTATTTGAAATTTTTCTGAAATTTTGATTTGTCTCTGTCACCAAAAAATTTGCTGATGAAAATAATAAAATAGATCCAAATAATTTCGCAAATACTTCTGAATATTGCATATATTTTACAGTTGGTGAACCGCACACATTCATACAATTTATACAAAATAAATGACATTTCTCTGATTTTGAGGGAAAATTCTTCTCAAATCGGGTAAGGCTCAATAATCTCCCATCGACAGATGAATAATTTTTTATAAATATTTGCCGTGTACACAATAAAAGAAATGAAGAAAATCGAAATGTTTTGGAAAATCTCTCAATGAATGAAAGATTGAAAATTCGTTGTTTCAAAATAACAATTTTCTAGTACATTTGATCTCCTCAATTAACGCTTCAACATGATTTCTTTTTTCATCTTTTTTAAGTATCAATCGACTGTCAATATCGATGATTTGAGTGACTCAACCGATATATTTTTTATTATAATTTATTTTGGGATGGTAAACGGGCAGCAGCTTATCATTTATCATAAAGAACTGAATGACATAAGGACTGATCAATGGCCATTTATGAGCCACGTATCAGACTAACTGAAATTGAATTGACAGTTGACAGTTCCAAGAATATGTCGGAAGCAAAGCGAAATGTACAGAAATGTAAATTAAAGCTGAATGAATGAAGACAATCGCTTTGGTTTTGGATTTGATTGAAAGGCATTGAAACGAAACAAAGAATTATGGACACTCCTTCGTACAATTGATCCTTGGTAATATGAATTATGTATTTTCAGTTGTGAGTCCGAATAAATTCGTTTCAACTTTTCATACAATTTGGAATTTTCTGGGTTTCTTTCCCATCTCCTTATCAATCGAATTAATTTGGCGCTCACGGAAAAGTTAATTTAAAAAAATTTCATGAGCACACGTTCATTGCAGGCCTTCAAATAAGGTGCAGTTGTTATCTTTTTTTGCAGTAATGATTTCAGATTTGCAGTAATGATTCCAGAATATTCAAAATAATTGCTGTAATGATTTCATCATCAGTCATTGGATTTTATGAATCATTTCTGATAATAATTAAAATGCGCATGAAAGAAATAATCGAATTCTCGAGAAATTTGATATGAATAATGCCGATGAA
Organism: Mayetiola destructor; assembly: GCA_000149185.1. Classification (NCBI taxonomy): domain Eukaryota; kingdom Metazoa; phylum Arthropoda; class Insecta; order Diptera; family Cecidomyiidae; genus Mayetiola; species Mayetiola destructor. The sequence goes on from GL503022.1 coordinate 89,137, forward strand.
ATAATATAAACATAAAAGTAAAATTCGGCATTAATCGAATATTCTTTTTGGTAAATAGTAAACAGTATCGTTGATTGTTCGATATGAACATATTTTTGGAAATGCAAGAGAAACGGACAAGAGTGAAGATGAAGATAATTCTTCTCAAGAAGATTTAAATATGAATTTTCAATTTTGAATTAGATACATGTTTACTGTAGCTGTTATTTAATACTATTTTTCGCTCGAATTAACTCTGTGAATTTAACAAATATTCAATAAAAAATTTAAAAAAAATCTGCAGTAATGATTTTTTCTTATTTGAAGCACTGGTTCATTGGATTCCTTTACCGTTTTTGTTTTCTTGAAATGTAAAATTCGCAACTATTTGTTTATGTAATTTTCTTCTTAAAACAATCTCAACATATTGCCACGCAGTAAAAAAATGTACTGTCAAATTGGTGATGGCTGTGTGAATGTATGAATGTGAACTGGAAAAAACATTTCACTTGCCCAAAAATTGATTTTGATTGCATTTTGCGAATTGATAAACGAATAAAATCATAAGAATGAATTTGTTGTTATGTTTTCTCGTGAAAAACGAAATCCTATCGGCTAACTGATAGGTTTTTTTTGGTGAAATGCTGTGACTATTCAATGCATTTTACATGCAATCTTCAAAATAAGTAATCCAGAATCCTATCTAGCTACTGTGTGCATGATTTTCATTAGAAAAGCTTGAAGCTTTTGTTGTTTTAATTGGCTGCACTTCTTTGATGATTTGATTAATAATAATTTGAAAACTTAATTTTTTGTTTTATTTATTTGACATTTTCATTTTATTGATTGCTATGAATTAAGTTTTGATTTGTTTTTAAGAAACATAAACATCGAGATGTCATTATATCGGTAGTAGGCATGGATGATCTAAAATCATCAGTTTGCTTCGTTTCATGTTTGTCTCGAAAAGTAGTATTCTTGTTTTTTTTTCGTTTTGAACCTTTTTATCCATATTAAAGATAATTTGAAGCCTAAACGTTTATTCTGTTAATACGTATTTGGTGAGTAGCCGCTTATGAATGTGTGAGAGCTTCTGAATGCGTGAAGCGATTAGATTTTCATAAATCGAAAAATTGTTTGCTCAAAGAGATCGGAGAAAACGTTTCATTTATTTATTTATTTAGTTGTTCAATTTGTCATTTCCAATCCTATTTCTGAATTATGCCTCTATTTTAAGATTTCAAATCGAAATTTATTTATAAAATTTATGGGGTGTAAACTTTTTCTTTGGATAGATGATTTTTAAAGTTAATTCAAAATATTTACATGCAAATTAGCTCATTATTCATCTTTGCCTTCCTAATCTTTTTCTTTATCTTTTTCTATTTCATAATAATTTTTTTTTGCCTTTTAGTTTCGAGTAAATTGATCATATATTTCGTATTTCATTTCTATTTCTCCTTTGAATAAATGAGTATAGCCGTCGCATACTGTTTATCGATAATAATAAATGAGCTATGGGTGATCCAAATTTGAATTCATATTTTTCATGCTCCTGGATTAAGGATTTGATTATTCCCTCAGAACTTTAACTTTGATGAGAGAATATGAAATTAATCCAGTTTGTTTTCAAATCTGGTGTTTGATAACAATTTTCATATTTGTTTTGATAGATTTAGATAAAATTGCAATTTGATGACCTGTTTCAAAGAGAATAGAAAGGGAAGAGAAATCAACATAAAATGATTTCAATATGAATCCGTATTCGAAATTTGAAAGAAAAATGATCCTTTTGAGATATTCAGAATTTGGAAACGGAACTTACTCACTAGTCAAACATCCGTTTCAATGCTAACAGCTAACGCACTATTGTGTCGTTGTTGCCCATTTGTCGACGTTTGCTTATAGTAATTATTCGGTTGATACTTCTCTGTTGCGGTTGCCGTTGTTCCAAAAAACGGAACTAAACGCACTATACAATTTGCAAAAGAGAACAAGAATGAATTACTATCAAATGATAAGACCGAATGGATATTGCATACTGAAAACCAAGCAATCCGTAAATTCTCAGCTCAGCACGCGAGCGCAACGAGCTCGAGCCTATGAGCAGCTCATTTGCATGCGTTCCGCAATGCGGCTGTGACGCATACATAAGAAAGCGTACGAAAGACAATTCCATTCGTGTTGTAACACGTTAGCATTTGTTCTTCTCTTGTTGTCTTCCTTATGAGTGTTGAATTTTGAAAATATAAACGTTTTTGTACGCTTTCGAATGTATGCGTCAGAGCTGCATCACTGAACGCATGCAAATGAGCTGCTCATAGGCTCGAGCTCGTTAGGCTTGCGTGCTGAGCTGAGAATTTACGGATTGCTTGCTGAAAACATACCCTGTGAATCAACCATTAGATTTGGTGTTCCGTCAACACCATCTTCCAAGTCCATCATATCCGATGACGATTCCGACAATGATGATTTTTTCAGATGTTGACCTACTTAATAAATGAAAAATATTATTTGAATTCGCAACAATAACTGCACCATTTCATCGGATCGAATGATTGGTAGATTGATATTATCTTTTGATACTAACCTAATGTACCCGGTAGATATGGGCAGCTGGTGACATGATTGAAATTTTGGCTTTGCATCTCTTCTTGATCAGTTTCTCTGTGGTAAAAGTAATTGAAATTGCTAACTATCACAGGAACTGGAAGAGCAATTGTTAATACGCCAGCAATGGCACATAGTGATCCAACAATTTTGCCCCACACACCAACCGGTCTATATGTGTCATGAAATCGAAGTTAGAAAACGAAACAGAGATAATAAAAAATTCAGAAACAAAAAACAAGTGAATCACCATTGTGGTTTTTGAATCATCAAAAAGTGCAACAAAAATGTATTGAAGTATTGAATATTTATTTCGTTGAGTGTTAGTTAATTGAGTTGATTTTTTATGAGGTGACTACAGAATATGTGGAATAAATCGTTTGATATTACCAGCAAACATGCAAACATTTGACTTACAGAAAAAGACCTAGAACGAATTTTGTATTTTGTAATTCGTAAACGATTTTTCCTCGTTTTAATTCGTAAAAAACGTAAATTTTAGTGCGACTAGTGAAATGAATTGGATAAAAGGGAATTCGCATGCAATTTTTGTTACAGTGAAGACGACAGGCAACTAATTTTGCATGTTCATTACATCAAATTTGCATGTGATTAGTGATTGGATGCGCTCAAACATCAATATATTCTAAAATGTAATTTTTATAACATCAGATCCGTTAGCAATTTGAAATGTGCACTTGAGATGTGGGATGACTATACACAATTAATAGAAAACCAATCGAAAGAATTTCAAAACGAACGAATATTCATTTCATTACAGGCAAATTATTTAGTATCCATACAAAAGTGTGTTTCTTGTTCGGCAATGGAGCAGCAATTGTCTATTTATTATCATTTATGGATTATGGCACTTTCTAACTCAGCGGCTCACTAAAAACTAACCCAATTTCGTTCAATTTGAAACATGTCATAAAAATTTCTTCATATTTTCCAGTTTTGCAATTGAAAATCTAATATATAAAATTAAATGATCGCTTCGATACCAGTGATTATGAATATACTTGACAGATCACCGAATACCGAAGTCAAAAATTCAAGTATTAACATTCAAACACAGTGATCTGGCGCAAATATTTTTTTCACATTTTTTCCAGTTTTAAGAGAGCAAAATTAAACGCATTTGTTGCAATCACTGGTACAGAGCCTTCAGTATGGAGACCTGGCAAGTATATTCGACATCGATTTAAAAAAAACTTCTGATCTAAAACTTTTAAACGGTAGTGCATATTGCATATCATCTACGACGGATTCATTCTGATCTCAAATTTCTTTAATCGTTTAAACTGAACACAAGCCTACATAATGTGCCGAAACTGAAATAACCCAGGCGGTCATGGTTTTACAGCGTTCGGTATGACGCGTCATATCACCCATTTCTCTTCCTATTTTTCCGAAACGCAATTTCACCATACACTCGAACATCTAACGCACGAATATGCTGGAAATGGATAAGTTAAGCAGAAGAGCGTACATAACTAATTTTATTCACATTACATTTACATCTCCATTTCCAACATATTCGTGCTAAATGTTCGGGTGTGCGATGAACTTGCGATTGGGAAGGATAGGAAGTAAAATGGGTGATGCGACGAGCTGTACCGGAATTTTACCTGACGTTTACCGAGCGATGTAAAACTATGACCGCCTGGGAAGTGCTGCAGATATTTTTCAACTGAAAATGGCAATTTAATAAAATAGTTTCACGAATAAATCACAGTACTTTAAAGTCTCACTTAAATTTTAATTTGATGCCCCAATTTGTCATTTTCTACCTCATATTCAAAAAAATTTCATTTTTTTACAGCATATCCAATCAGTGTACTGCAATTCATCGATTACTAAATTTTTATAGAAGTCAATTCAATGAATCTGAATAATAATAACGAGGGTAAACACACAATTTTTATGAGCGCCAATATTCTTAATATTCAAGATGGCGCCGGTTGTTTATTAAGTGAAAAGAAGCAAATTTCAATATTTGATTTGTCCAAAAAAAAAAAAAGAATCGATTTTGTGGAATTCATATACATCGAAATCGAAATACCTCGGAAAAATAAATAAGAAAATAAATTCACGGTCATAATTGAATTTTTTGAATTTCGAGTGAGCGCTAATATTGGCTAATGACAGCTACTGTTTTCTGGTGTCTAGCCCCATGGATAATAATAATAATCAAAAGTAAAACAATTGGAATTACGATTGTAAGACGATTGTTCAGTAGATGAAGGAATCAATGGATTTTAATGTTTGAATGAAGATTGGCTCGCCCAATTCAATCTAACATAAATACTTCATGAAGATCAAATCGACTAATAATGGAATGAAGAGATGAAAGGTCGAGAAGCCGATTTTCGTGTTTGACCATAGATTGAAAAGAACGGAAATCAACATTAAAAGACAAAAATAAACTAAAAATGGATAAGCAATCAGGTTAAGTATGTACAATGCACACAAAAAAATCATCGAATTAAATTCTATGACTTCATTCCGTGAAACGGATTATTGACAAGTTAATTCCGATATACAGATTGAATTTGAATATCTTCGGCTGAATTTTGACATTTCATCCAGTAGACTTTGCGCATGTACGATACACTCATGAAGCGTCACATATACAGAAGTTGGTATAAGTCTAACGTTATGTATGCAAGGCTACTGGATGAAATGTCAAAATTCAGTCGAAGATATTCAGATTCAATCTGTATATCGGAATTAACTTGTCAATAATCTGTTTCATGGATTAAACTCATAGAATTTAATCCGATGATTTTTTTGTGTGTGTACAATGTAAAATGTATTCAATAAGTCGGTTGTAGGGGGTCACAACTAGCAACTGAAATTTAAAAAAATAAAGAATTTTAAAACGAAATTATTCGGTGTAGTTCTGTCAATCACTCGCATTCGAAACTGATGGTAAAACTAAGAAATCTATTTAGATAAGCTAGAGTTGGATGAACGATGCATAAAATGCTGAATGTTGAATATTGATTGAAGTAACTGCTTGTAATATTATTTGTCTTGATGAAGAGTGTACAATGTAAAATGTATTCAATAAGTCGGTTGTAGGGGGTCACAACTAGCAACTGAAATTTAAAAAAATAAAGAATTTTAAAACGAAATTATTCGGTGTAGTTCTGTCAATCACTCGCATTCGAAACTGATGGTAAAACTAAGAAATCTATTTAGATAAGCTAGAGTTGGATGAACGATGCATAAAATGCTGAATGTTGAATATTGATTGAAGTAACTGCTTGTAATATTATTTGTCTTGATGAAGAGAAATAATGAGTATAAATGTCGATTGTGCTGTATGATGTATGTGTGATGGTTTGTGTTTATTTGATTTGTAATTCATATTTCTCTTGTGTTAAATAATAATTATTATTATTTTCGAATGCTGATGTTAGATTGACGAGTATTTGATAAAATTAATGGAAGATAAACAGTTATAATAAGAGAGAAGCTCAATTTCAATTTTTAGTCGAATAACAAAACCAACTGTATGCTTTTGTTAAAAGAGTTGAACGTAAGTTCAATCATTTTTGTAATAAAGGAAAATGCAACGAAAAAAGGAAGAAAAATGTGTGAGAGAAAAAAAGAAGTAAATTACGTCATGTCACCGTATCCAACAGTAGTCATGGTAACGACAGCCCACCTAACCCAAAATAATAGTATTAATTAATTAATATTATTAAATACTAATTATTAATAAGTACTAATAATATTATGTCCCACCAAAATGCATCTGGTATCGATTTGAAGAAGGAATTTTCGCTTCCAGCTTCCGCAAAATAAACAGCCGATGAGAAGAGTACAACGCCTAAAATTATCAACAAATAGAAAATAGCACAATATCACGACATTTTCGAACATCGCGCGTTTAATGTCATATTCATTTTCTTATTCTTCATTATTCACTCTTCATCTTATTCGAAACTTTTGAAGTGAATTTTTCGCTACGATTTGAGATCATTTTTTTGGTCTCTTTGAATAAATATGTACTTTTTCGATTGATTTTCACTTTGTATCGATATTCATGGAATAAAAAATGGAAATTTTAGTCGTGATTATATGTTTGCTGTACATGTGATGTGTATATTTATTTTGTTCAATTTTTGTGCTGTTGTGAAACTTTTCGAATTGCTGACTCCGCGAATAGTGCGGTAAAACTTATCTTCTAAAATTCTTTTCTCTTTTGGTAAATTCTAGGTCATCTGATATCGCTCGTTACATGACAAATATTCATTGGTTTTAAATCATTCCCACAATATACTCTCCTCGAACCAAACTTCAAAATCATCATCTTATTATTATTAGGCGCAATTCCTTTTGATATTTATTTTGGCCAAATGATAGCTAAAAACGACAATTGATAACTAAAAAAAAAATATTTTGAAAACTAAATCGGCCAAAATGATAACTAAATAAAAACAAAAATTATTTCTACTTTGGACAATCTGATAGCTAAAAAAGAAATTTAACTTCCAGAAAAAATCATTTCTTCAGTTTGCTTTTGTCTATGCGTTCCAAATGTTTGACGCCTTTGTCTCTCTGTGGGTCTAAAATAGTCACCAAACTTTTTTTCTAGAAATCGTATTTTTTTTATAGCTATCAAGTTGCCCGAAATAGAGATAATTTATGATTCCTTTTAGTTATCATTTTGGCCTATTTAGTTTTCAAAATTTTCTTTTTTTTTAGTTATCAATTGTCGTTTTCAGTTACCATTTGTCCAAAATAAATATCATAAGGTACGGCTCCTTATTATTATTACCAATTTATTCAACTCAAACTACATAATTCTCACACACAAGCGATTATTTAAAGAAAAATATAACAATATAAAAATTAAGTTAAACATAAGAAAAAGTAAAGTGAAAACAAAAAATAAATATTTTTCATTTTAATTTGCTCTATTCAAATTAATATACCACGACATCGAGTACCAGAAACGAAATCCAACACACCAAGAAAACAGAAAACGGAGAGTGACACAAAACGGCATGAGCGACACAAAACAAGGTTACAGAACATAAGAACTTTAAGGAATATTCCAACAGGATAAATTCAATTTGACTATTAAAAGTCGCTCGTACATCGGTTTGAATAGGTAGAGACAAAATTCAAAAAAAAGAACTACCGATATTGTACAACAGCAGAAAATATGTGATAGGAGAAGATAAACAGAAAATAGCGAAACAAAAACAATAATAAATAATCAGAACGAGCCTTTGTATTCTGTACATGAGATTATTGTGTGATTATATAGCTCAAAATAGAGTGAGAAAATGTTTGACAAGGTAATTGAATTGAAGCGCGTTCAATGTTCAACTGATGTTTGGACCAATTTTAAATGAAAAAGATTCAAACGACACACTAAGAATCACACATAAAGTAAAACAAAATTGAAATCATATCATCACTTGCTTGTTCGATGTGAAAAAATATGTTTTTCTTTTGCGAGGAAAATGACGAATGCAGATATTATTATGTTCAATGCCACATATCTGTCTCGATGAAATACATTATCTTTCGTTAGCCAAAAAAGATATCTTTCCACACCATTCTACTGTACAACAACCAATCCATTTCAGTTTGTTTTTTAGTGAAAAGGTCAGACACACACTAATTGTTTTTAAAATATTGTTGTTGATGCTCAATTAATAATAAAATTTAATTGAATTATAGCGTTTTCTTTTTTTAATCTCCAATTTGATTTTTTGATATTGCACACAAATTTAGATTTTTTTCTTTTAAATTTTGTGTTGCTGTACCTCATGTCACCGTATCCAACAGTAGTCATGGTAACGACAGCCCACCTAACCCAAAATAATAGTTATTAATATTATTAAATACTTATTATTGATACTAATAATATTATGTCCCACCAAAATGCATCTGGTATTGACTTGAAGAATGACATTTCAGCTCCAGCCTCGGCAAAATATACGGCAGATGAAAAAAGCACGACGCCTTTTATTGTCATTTTTCGATCATGAATTTTTGAAACATTTGAATGAAATTTATTTTGGATTTGATCGCCGTTAGATTGGGTGTTTTTGTGTTTATGTGGTGTATGGATTGTTCCCAGAGAATTGAATCACAATGAGAGTTTCGATTATTTTAATTTGTTTCGTTTCGTGTGTGAATGATTTGGTTTGGATGTTTATTATGTATGAGTATATGTCGCATGTGTTTGTGTTGTTGTGACCAGTGATTGAATACATAAAATCAATCGAATTTTTTCATATTCAGAATGATTGCAATCACCGAATTGTTTTTTTTTAAATCGTTTGTAATTGATGATGAAGAGAAAATAAATATTAAAAGTGATTAATAAAATTTAAACTTCAAAACCTTTGATCTATAGTTTAACAATATATATGGAATCTATGATTTTTTTAACTTAGACTATATCAAATATCTGTAACTAACAGAAAGGTATTTTTTTCGCTCGATTTGAAATCCAAGCGATTACAGTTTGCACACTAGTTAAGCATTTGTTCATTATGATGATTCAACTAATTGTAAGTCGATACTATTTTGAGAGTTTATCATTGTGATGGTTCATGACACTATCTGATCGAACGATAAATAAGCTTTCTGAAATCTTCATAATTTTTTACTATTGGAGTCCAAAATGATGTTTCATTTCGGTTTTTTATCTTCTAAATATTCTGTTTTTAATGCTTTTTCATTCGAAATTATTTTATTCTGGATGAAAAACATTTTTCTGAAAGTTGAATATCTATAGTTATGACATACTCACCTATGAATAAGAAAAATATTAATAAACCTAGTTCGCGCATAGAGGCTTTCAGCGTTCGTCCTAAAATCTGTAAGCCTTTCGAATGTCGTGATAATTTAAATATTCGAAATACTCGAACTAATCTTATCACACGTAAAATTGCCAAGGACATCGCCTGATTCGTAGACTTATCCTGCTTGGTCATCGGTTGAACAAAATAGAAATACACACAATAATTCATCAATTCAATAAAATGTTCTTTTATATACATATTGGCTAACCTACCTGTGGACTAACAGGAGCTCTTGGAAGATTTAACGTATCTTCCTCTTCAGCAACAACAGTTGCTAAGGTTATAAAGTAAGGAATGATAGCAATTATATCAATTACATTCATAACATCCCTGAAGAAATTTAATTTATTTGGGCATGCCATAAACCTGCCGAATTCAATGAGAATATAAAAATGAAAGGAAAAAAAAATGTTTAGTATTGAAATTGGATGTATTTGTTGGATCGACGAATGTATTTATGAAAATAATACATATAAAAAGGATTTACCTGACGCTCAGCTCGAATGTAAACCATATAATACATATTGTTTCTATGAGGAAGAATGGATCTGTTATGTCGGGCACTTCATCTTCCTCGATTTTTGTGCCATTTGTTGTTGTGTTGAACACCTATGTATATTTGATTCCCGTTCGTTTGATTGTTTTAGGATTTTTTGTGTGTCACATGATAGCAAATTGTATCAATGTTCAATGTTTAATGTTTTTGGAATGAGTGCAAAGCGCGATATGATGTGAAAATATTTAAAATAAAATTAACAAAAAGATATAAATAGCTACGTAATGCAATGCAACACTGTGCAATTGCTTTCGATTCTCTCCCATTTTACTGACAATTGACAATTATAGTTTTAATAAAACTCATCGAATAAAATATGAGAAAAATTACGGAAAGCAGTTGCGTATGCATCTCCATAAAAACACAACGAAAAATCAACGAATTTCATCAAACTAAACTAATAATTTCAAAATGTTGGACGATGTGAATTACCTTGTAGTGCTTAAATTCGGGTAATGTTTCTAAACAAAATATAACGATTGAAAGTAGTATAACAAATACGCTAATTATGGCTACAACCCTGGCTGCTTGCGAACTTTCGGGATATTCGAAGAGCAACCACACTTTTCTTTGATTTTCATTGTCTGGTAGTGGTTTTTCTTCTTCTTTGATAAAGCCTTCATCCTCTCTGTGTGTTTCAAGCAAATCAAATTGAAATTTTATCAGTTTGGCATTGAATTTCGAAATGAAAATAAAACAAAAATTTTCTTTTGTTTAACTATTTGGAAATGAATTCGTCGATAGACGATAGTCGATTAATTTTTTTTCACATGAACTTTAAGTCTCAATCGACACTAATCATTCAAGTAATTATAACGAATCCCTTCTTCAAGGCAATGCAAGTCATACAATCAACACATTTTGAATGATGACAAAATTTCACTGAAATTCAATGAATTTGGAAACATACCAAAATGGATCTTAATCATACAGCCAGACAATATATACGTGTAAAATTTTAAAATAAAGCGTGCCTGTTTCACCACTAGCGCATTTATATGAAGAATGTGATACCATCATTGATATTTCCGTAAATATCAGTCATTAGTTGCAAATTCCCAAATTTTAGCTGCAAAATTTTTCTAGATACGCTAGTGGGGAGAAAGGCACACATCTCAGATCGTCCATATTGTGTCGTTCCAATCAAATAGTGAATCGATTTCAATGACTGCGTTGAATTGTTTCGGGTAAGCGTTTTGTTCATTTGCAAAGATTTCATTGTTTACCTGAATTTATTAGTTGCTTGTTCGCCTAATTCATAAAATTTAATTTCTTCACTAAACACATCTAAAGGGACATTTACTGGTCTTCTTAAGCGGCCACCTGTTTCATATTATCCGATTAGCCCGAATCGAATTGATGCACATGAAATTATTGCGCAAAATACAGGAAAAATTCAAGCGTTTTTTTTTTTTTTTTTTTTTGTATTTTCAGTGTGGATTCTTATAAAACGTATATAAATAATTTCTAAGCTATGATTCAAATCTATTTTCTTGTATTCGATTTTCAACAGCAACAACAACAAAAGAAAAGCGAATAACAACGAACAAAATTACTAACCGCTTTGATAATAATACAGAATTGCATCAAAACTAGGTCGATTACGATCGAAAAAATACTCATTTCGTAGAGGATCAAAATATCTTAATCGCCGTGACGGATCTCCGAGCAATGTGTCCGGAAATTGATTTAGTGTTCGTAACTGCGTTTCGAATCTTAAGCCACTCACCTGAAGAGCAAAAATTGTATTTTGAGCGATTGAGATAGAAGGGATTCGGAAAATGTATGTGATATATGTATTGATGGAGACCATTTCATGGAAACGGAATCCTTACAATGTATAATGGTGTAACATGAAAAGCAAGGGAAATTCAATTGAAATAAAATGGAAAGCATACGTTAATGACAACTCTTTCGCAAAAATCATGATCGTGTGGAATTGGTTCGAAATGTTGTGGCATAGCTGAAAAACCAATTCCGGCCCCCCCTTCTTCATCTTGACTGCTCAGTTTGGGCAATGATCTGAAATAAATATGTTAATGAAATGATTAATTTTCGTCTGAAAATTAATATGCATTTATTTGTCAATGTTCGGAAGAAAAAAAATGGATCAATGGGGAAAAATAGCGAGAAACTATTGGAAACAGAGAGGAAGTCACTGATCTGGGTTAATTTAAGAACAAAAACAGAAGAATAATATTATTTTATGTATATTGTTGGGTCTTGACCATGTCATCGCACGAACCATGGGTTATTTTTATGGGATCCTCTTGCCTGTATGGGATCCTCTGAATTTCATTTGGGATGTTCTGAACTCACAAACGGGATGTATGTCTAGAGTAACTTCAATATGCACTGATGGCGCGAGTGTGAATAGAGGAGAGAATGAATGTTTCTGAGCCCTGTTGGAAGCGGAAGTGAAAAATTTCGAACTGACGTTCCTTTTATTAAAATGTGGTGCTCCGCACATCGAGTTGATTTGATTCGGGGCGACCTCGTAAAATCAAATACAGAAGTAGATAAAATACACGGCGTTGCAAGGTTTTTGCGCCAGAGCTACCACCTACACAGCGTGATAGGGTAACCTTCCCTGATTCCAAATTGCAATATGAAAACTCTCTACTAGATCAGGTTCTCAAGAAATCGATTTTTTTCGATTTGAGTGATTTTCGGGCTATTAGGTGTTCACATTCAGTGCTATAGCACAAAAAATAAGACCGATAAGTTAGTCTTATAGAATACGTTTGAAAGATGCTCTCTATACCTTTCATTTGCGCTATCGATGAACAAATTTGGTTCTTTCAATCAAAAGTTATGGTACTTTATCTGGAGCTATCAGACCAAAAAGATATCAATTTGAACATTTTTCAAATTTGAGACATCTTATCGTCCAGATAATGGCTTGCCCCATCCATTCAACTATTTTTTTATGATGAGGGCATCTTTTACGAACGCTTTGAGCTCCATGGACATTGGCTACCAGCTCAGGAAAGAATTTTGTGATTTTTTCTTTAATTCATCGATAGCGCCAAGATTAACACTAGCCGTTAGTTCGACAGACTGCCGCACTATATAAAGTACACAGGTACACTGGCGCTGTCGAAGTGTCATATGATTAGTTTCATGGCCCTGGATAGCGCAAATGAAAGGTATAGAGACCATCTTTCAAACGCATGCTATAAGACTAATTTATCGGTCTTATTTTTTGTGCTATAGCACTGAATGTGAACACCTAATAGCCCGAAAATCACTCAAATCGAAAAAAATCGATTTCTTGAGAACCTGATCTAGCAGAGAGTCTACATATTGCAATTTGGAATCAGGGAAGGTTACCCTATCACGCTGGGTAGGTGGTATCGGTGGTTCAGAAAAAAATTTGAAATTTGTAACGCCGTGATATTGAGCACTTTATCATCGATCGCATCGTTTTTGAATAGTTCCAGTTTGCGTCTAGCAGCCTCGGAGTGTGACGGCTGAAATATTCCGTTCATTCATGTAACTGGTAGCGCCGTCATCATGAATATGAATGCGCGCACTTCTGAATAACCTTCGAAATTCAGATACATGACTCAGTCACCTGAATGTCAAAGTCTGTTTGGGTTACCGATAGCTGCCCAAGTTGCATTCTATACCGAGTAGATGGCGCTACTTAAAACGATGTGACATTTGATCCAGAAATTTAACATTGTCAACATAGAACCAAGCATTCCGTAAATTCTCAGCTCAGCACGCGAGCGCAACGAGCTCGAACCTATGAGCAGCTCATTTACATGCGTTCCACAATGCGGCTGTGATGCATACATAAGAAAGGGTACGAAAGACAATTCCGTTCGTGTTGTAATTTGTTAGCATTTGTTCTTCTCTTGTTGTCTTCCTTATGAGTGTTGAATTTTGAAAATATAAACGTTTTTGTACGCTTTCTTATGTATGCGTCACAGCCGCATTGCGGAACGCATGCAAATGAGCTGCTCATAGGCTCGAGCTCGTTGCGCTCGCGTGCTGAGCTGAGAATTTACGGATTGCTTGCATAGAACACACTCTAAGGCTGGCGTCTAGAGGCAATACATTGTCAACATAGAACCAAGCATTCCGTAAATTCTCAGCTCAGCACGCGAGCGCAACGAGCTCGAACCTATGAGCAGCTCATTTACATGCGTTCCACAATGCGGCTGTGATGCATACATAAGAAAGGGTACGAAAGACAATTCCGTTCGTGTTGTAATTTGTTAGCATTTGTTCTTCTCTTGTTGTCTTCCTTATGAGTGTTGAATTTTGAAAATATAAACGTTTTTGTACGCTTTCTTATGTATGCGTCACAGCCGCATTGCGGAACGCATGCAAATGAGCTGCTCATAGGCTCGAGCTCGTTGCGCTCGCGTGCTGAGCTGAGAATTTACGGATTGCTTGCATAGAACACACTCTAAGGCTGGCGTCTAGAGGCAATAAGAAAAGTTGCTACTGAGAACGAATTAACATTATTATCTCTTCCAAAATTATTCGAAGTACGATGAACTGAATGGATGTTGAATTTGGTTCTAAATTCACTCACATCATGGAATGCTCTTGTTCTGTATTTTGGAAGATGCGGGGACGATAATGCGAAAGGACAAGAAGTCTGCTTTTTGAATTTTTTGAGAAGCCATGAAAATTTGAAGTTTTTGGTCTTCTTGTGCGATTTGCTTCATGTTTACAAAAGATATCATATAAACCTTCAGAGCGCGAATTTGACTATTGTTACTTTAGATCAGTATATTTCCACACTGAAAACTACTTTGAATAAATTATCGAACCTATACCTTATCGGCGGCTTGGAGGAAATGTTCCAAAAAAGTGTTGCAATCGATAATGAAAAGGTTTACTTGAAGATAATTGAATTGGTAAGAGCTCAGAAAACAAGAAAAACAAATTTAAAGTCGATTAAAGAGAAACGACGAGAGATAATTGATTTTTTTGTAAAATGTCTCGAAAAGTGATTTGAAGGAGACAATGAAATGATGTTAATAGTTTCTCCGTTTTTGCACTACGATACTAATGTTGATATCAGGAAAATTCATGAAATTTTCAAGAGCAACGAAACCATTTTTCGTTACCAGAGAATATTAAAGAGCTATGCCGGAGGCTTATATGAAATTTCGCCTTTTTTTGACAACTCCATAAGAATAGCATTGAATAGATGGCGCTAGTTTCTATGCAGTTTTGAAAAAAGGCAGAAACCGGCATTGCTCTTTCTGTCATCGAACGAGAATTCCGAAAAATATGATTGCCAATGCACACCACAGTCAGCTGATGTCGAGCGCTTAATTAAATCAAATAATGTATTGAAAACTGCCTTTTGGAGCACAATTTCACTCAAAACCGAAAATAAATATTTATATGTCTTCATGAACATGCCCGCATTGGATGAATGGAATCCGCGGAATGCGATTGTTTATTGGCTAAAGGAGAAACAACGGCGACAGCATTCAGATTTGATTGATAAAGATTCATTTCGAAAACAATGGTGGCTCAACGGAACTTTTTCGGTAGCAAACAAAAGCTATAATGACGATGATGAACAGCAAAATGGTGAGAAGGAAAAAAAGGAAAAGAAACTCATTCAATTTTAAGTACTATGCATGTCAGATTAATCATATAATCAATGAACAATGTTAAAATAAATAAAAATGTTATCTAAGCTGACTATGTTTTGTTCAACATTCAACTCGAGGATGGGATCCTCTGAATATTCCTTAAAATAACCCATGGCATGAACAATATCCGTTTGCTAAATATGGCAGCATCTGGTGCTATTTTAGTTTCGTTTCTCATTTTGTAATACCCAATTCAATTTCATATTTTGAATTTCATCGAACAATATATTCCTAAAACAAATCAAGTGGTCATGCTCAATGCGCATAGTATGCATTTAAATAATTTTAAATGCTTTAAAATAATTTTATTTCTCCTTCGAAGCTAACAAATCAATGTATATAGTAAATTTAACAAAACCAATAGCAATAACTGCACTTTATTCAATTCTTCAATGATTTTGTAAGATAAATGCTCCAAATGCTCTTTAACTATCTCAATGTTGATCCACTTATTTTTTTGACTTTTGACCGATACATAATGCATCGACAATTGACAATCACTCAACCGATTTTGGTTCATTCGCTTTTTGTTTCCTCTAAGTTTTCTCAATGTTTGGAAATTTTCTGAACGAGCGAATGCATTTAATGTTATTATTTATAAAAATATTATTGATATGGCATCAATGCTTTCCGCGTTTTAGACACAATCCTATAATAAAGAAATATAATTTTCGAAAAGCAAATTACGATGCCATAAACCATTCCATTAGTACTCAAGACTGGAGTTTCATCTCCACACTACCGCTTGATTTAGCTGTGAATAAATTTTACAATATAATTAACAACGCTATATCTCAATTCACTCCCGTCTACAATGCAGCCAATAAGAAACCGCCATGGTTTAATAGAGAGTTAACTAAACTAATGCACAAAAAGGACACTGCAAGGGAAAAAATGGCTCCGATCCAATTCAAGGGATGATTATGACAAGTACTCTGACATTAGAAGAATAGTTAAAAGTAAGCTCAAATTAGCACACAAAACATATATACTATTCATTCAAAATAATGTCACTAATAATGTTGAAGTATTTTGGCAATACTCTAAACTTAACAGAAAATCTAATTCATACCCAAACGAATTCAAATACAATAATGAATCATCAACAGATCCAAATCAAATCTGTCATATGTTCTCAGCTTTCTTTCAAACGACATACGTTCAAAATTACACACAGGCAAGCAACTGCCAGACAATTGACAGTTTTCAGGGACCTGACTTAATTGAAACTGCCCAAATTGAAGAATTAATTGGCATTGTTGACACGAACAAAAATGGGGGTCCCGACTCTATACCAAATTTATTCCTAAAAGAAACTAAGACAACACTAGCTCCAATACTAAAAATCATCATTTTTAATAGATCATTAGCTGAGGGTGTTTTTCCCTCGAAATTTAAAGAATCTTTTATAACGCCCATTTACAAAAAAGAATTGAAGAGTGAAATAGTAAATTACAGACCCATAAGTCTTCTAAATGCATTTTCCAAAATTTTTGAGAAATTAGTTCACAACATTGTATATAGAGAATTCACGAACCAAATTGACGTGAACCAACATGATTTTGTCAAAAGAAAATCCACAGTAACAAATCTTTCTATATACACAAACTATGTAGCAAATTGTCTTGATGATAATAAGGAGGTACATGCTATCTATACTGATTTCTCTAAAGCATTCGACACTGTTGATCACTCGATATTACTTCATAAAATTGCTGCAATAGGCATCAACGGCTCATTACTTAACTGGTTTAAATCTTATCTGACCGATCGGAAAACTTATGTAGCATTCGGAGGATACAAATCGAGATCCTTTTCTCCACCATCGGGTGTACCCCAGGGCACTGTCCTGGGCCCCCTCCTATTCAATATATTTATCAACGATCTCGGAAACAACTTAAAATGCAATTACTTGCCGTTTGCAGACGATCTTAAAATCTATACAGTGATCAAAGCTGTTCGGGATATCGTGAATCTTCAACAAGACTTGAACAGTCTAAACAATTGGTGTTTTACGAACAAGCTCAGTCTAAATGTCTCAAAATGTAAATTCATTGCATTCAGTAACAAACTCATCCCAAGTCAAGCTCAATACTCAATTAATGGAACTGTTCTAGAGAAAGTAAACACAATAAGTGACCTTGATGTTATCATGGATTCAAAGTTGAAATTCACATCTCACATAGATTTTATCACCCGTAAAGCGTACCGAACATTGGGTTTTATCATGCGACTTACGAAATTATTCACAAATGCAAATTGTATAAAGAGCAATGCCGGTTTCTGCCTTTTTTTAAAACCGCATAGAAACTAGCGCCATCTATCCAATGCTATTCTTATGGAGTTGTCAAAAAAAGGCGAAATTTCATATAAGCCTCCGGTATTGCTCTTTGCTGTACAATGCATTAGTCAGATCTACACTCGAGTATGCTAGTATTATTTGGAGTCCTTATCAGGTCACTCTCAAATCTAAATTAGAACGTGTTCAAAAAAAGTTCACTCGCTACATGTTTTTCAAACTTCAAATCCCTAGTTTCTCGTACCACAACAGGCTAACTCAACTCGAAATGCTAAGTCTAGAAGCAAGAAGACTTTTCTATGATATGAGTGAACTACATTCGATACTACATGTCAATACAAACCCGCTCAGTGTTCAACTTAGACTTAGGAATGTGCCCTACACAAACAGAATAAACCACCTCTTTCAACCAGTTAGGAATAAAACCAATTATGGACTACAAATGAATATCGTCAACCGCTGTGAATTGCAATTCATAAGATATTTCAACGATGTCCCTCTACTGAATACTCGGAAATCAATATTTTTGAACACTATAATTAGGC
>GL503022.1:113581-124769 GCA_000149185.1 Mayetiola destructor
GCTCTCTCGCTATAGCCAGTCGGTAGCCCGTCCAAAAATATACTAGGTGTGAAATTTTCATGCCCTTAGGATAACTCCTCCCTTGGTTTAGAGTCCTTCAAGTACTAAAATGTCTATATCCCATACAAAATATGTTATATTTAGAGTGACCGTTTTCAAGAAGAGATAACCCTTTTTTAAAAAATCAAAACGCAGTTAGTCATTGCCTCACTCAGAGAATGAGCTGGTAAAATTTTATTAGGATCGGGTACAGTTAACACTGTTGAAACGTGCCCACAAAATAGATTAAAAATCATGAAAAGTTTGTATGGAAAAAAAGACATTTTAGCCCATAACTGGTGAAGCAATGGGTTTTAATCCATTAGAATTATAACATGCACAACTAGACCTCGGGCTTAATCTACCGTTAAAATTTCACCCCGATCGGAGTCGATTTACTATGTTTGAAGCCGCGAACAAAAAAAGTGAAACGATTTAAAGCTTGATTGTGTAAACACATCAAGCAATAATACTATTAATAAGCAGTTTGATAATAATTAAGATATTTTTGGTGTGGAATTTGGAGTCCATAGAATTTTACATCAAAATAACCTTTTTAATGGCAAATCTCATTCAAGGAAATCGATTTGGAGGTTTAAATGCTTACTTTGAACGCTTATGATTAAACGAATTGATTCTTCCCATTCAATATCATTATAAAATCAAGAGCGGCCACACAAAGAAATAAAAATAAACACTTTTCCGATTTTTCACTTTAATGCGCTACTCATCTTCCATCGAAACAGGTTTATGTCACATCGCTTAGATGCTGGTGCTGGTATTACACGTAAAGTAACTTCTTTCATTTTCCGACCGACAAAAATAAAATATAACAAAACAGGATTCGTTCGTACCGAATTTACTGAATGCACTGGAGGGGGTACCAAACTTTGGTCGTACCCACTTTGAACGACTCCTCATTCTATAGAATGAGATAACAAAAACAAAATATTAGCTAAATTAATGAAAAAAAAAATTTGGGAAATTTTGATATTTTTCGATTCCTATTATAAACTAAAGAATAATAATGTATATACATTATACATATACTAATTGGCACCAGCCACACAATATAGGGGTGTAAAATGTCAAAAATAAACGTTCCTGTTTCACCACTAACGCGATCTAAGTGAACATTGTTCACAATGCGGTACTTACATTACCAATCAAAAAAAAATTGGCAATATAATAATATGTAATAATATTTTTGTCATACGGTAATATGAATCGGTAGTGTTAGGACCACATTGTTCACATAGATCGCGTTAGTGGCGAAACAGGCATACATCTCAGTTCGTCCATATTGTGTGCCTGATTAACACGATCAAGGTTTTCAGTTTTCATAATGTTCATTTAGTTGGATAGCGAATGGCCAATGTATAGCAAATGCTTTTGAATTGAAGTTTGAGATTGATTTTTCATCAGTTCAGATATACGCACAACGGCCAACATTCCTTCCGCTCACATGTTATTTTTAATTTGGTAATTTGAAACACATAAAAAGGTTTTAGTTTGATTTAAAAAAAAAGGGCAAACAACATTGTGTATGTACGAAAATAAAATGATTTCATTTTACCTGTCCGTCAGAAGAGGGGGCGATAAACTTGTTTGATTTTCACCGATGAACGGCGGTTCTTGTTTCGGTCGTAGAACTGGTGTTAAGCCCCATCTCTCGATAAAATCGATTCGAGAAATGGTTGATGGTGACGTGCAAGGTACAATTATAACTATCTTGTATATACACGCTTAGAATAAAACATTTGATGATATGCTGTGGCAATGGTTCATTGGGCTATTTTATCGGTTCTAATATTTTGACTCTATTACTTTTAGTATCTTTCAACAAAAATATCGTTCTCGAGGGCACCGATAATTCCCCTTTTCCTCTGCTTCTGTCTCTAATTTTTCTTCTTTTTTTTCGATTAAACTTTCTTCTCGGTTTCGATGATAAACGAAATGATTGGTTCTGATGGCGTTTTCGCTATGTCAATAATATTTTTAATGATATTTGTCACCACTGTTGCTGTCGAATTTAATATTGGATTTGATAAGCATTTAGTTGAGTTGTAGAATTTGATATAATTATTCGTTTTCCATAAATATGTATAGTTGAATATGTATCGTTGAATGGAATTTTAATCTTGTTATGCAAACAACTGATATATCCTTCCTATGTCTTCTGATTTGATATTCCCATTCATAATCACTATAATAATTCACAATTTTAGTTGGAATAAAATTTTGTCACATTTTTTTTTTTACTTTTTCCAATATTAACCGACTGTTCATATTGCACTTATTTGTTAACTCTTGTCGATCTCGTTTTGAAATATAAGCGACGCCTAAAGCATTCAAAGAAATCAAATTTAAAACACATTCTTTATAGGTAGTCAACAGTGAATCAATTCGTCAATGTAAAAACAATTATCGATCAATAATTATAACTCCGCCTTCAATTTCCGAAAGCAATAATCAATGCCAGAATTGAGACAGAATCCCTACCATGACAAACCATGAGCTTTGAAATTTTCACAATTTGAAAGAGTCGAATTTATTTGGCAAATTTTCTACCTGCATCAAACGAATTACGTTTGCCAATATCTCAAAGGTCCCATATTTTCTGCCAAAAATCACAAATAATAATTATAATGATAATAGTATAACGAAATCCGAAACCAAAACTTAAACTGACACCGAATCGATCCAAGTAGAAGAAACGAAAACAGCATGAGATATAAACAGCACCGATTTGAAAATAATCTATGGAATGTTTCGTTCTGTTTTAAATGCAGGCGCATGTTATTGTGTCATGTCGTACAAATTGTACTTTATTTTATGGACTTTGGGATTTTAATCGGTGTTTCTTCACCTTAAATTCACACTCATATCGTTTGTAAATTGGTTAATTTTCTGTCTTCTCTTCTCTTTCCTCTTCTTTTGAATTACAATTCATGTTGAGCTGTGATACATCTTATTTATTATCATTATTTTCAATCTCATTTTTGTTTGCGTTAACATTCTGTATTTTGAATGATTCGTGAAATATGTTTTTCACTCTGATTTTCGTATTTTGTCACTCGTCCAATGAATAACACAGTGCAACACGGAAATTGCCGACCTTAAACCGTCCATATTTCCTGAAAAGGTATTGATTCCTGATTCCAAAACGCTAATCAGAACGACTGGATTAGGTACAGTTTTTTTTAACAGCTCAAAATGTGATTTTAGTCATTTTTAAGGTGGTTTGGATATACGTTGGACAACGTATATTCGAATCTCCACTCGATATATTGTATTTTAAATGCGATGAAGGTGATTAATGTGTTACCCTCTGTTGATGTAGGCAAACATCGATAAAAACTTTTTCTGGAGCAACACTCAATGTCTATATAGCTCAAAATGTTCGTATTAGATCCTATTCTCATGTAAACATAGTCAGATAGATAACATAAGCGATTATCTGGACTCAAAAAATTCCCAAAGTTGAATTTTCGCAATTTTCGTCACTTCAAAAAAGTGAAATTTTGTATGGGAGGTATGTGAAGGAGTGGAGATAGACCCATGAAATTTTAAAAAATTGTTCAGCATCGAAAAATAATTGGACCTGTTCACAGAAACTATCTTGATTGGAGTAACCATTCTAAAGATAAAGCTGCTTATATACACACGGCAAAATAAGTCTGCGTACACCTCCACATTTCTCAAAAAAATTGAAATAATTCAAATAATTCGAATGATTCTTTTGACTTTTATTATGGATTATGAAAAATAGATGAATAACTGTCATTTGTATGTATTTGTATCAGCGATCGTGTGTCAGTGGAAAAAATTACACGCAAAAGCAAAATATATTCATAAATTTCACGCAAAAAAAGTCTGCGTACAGTTAGCTGCTGTGGTTTGTAATACATAACTGTTTAATGTTTTTGTTTATTTTTTTTTGTGTAAACAATAAAACGCAACATTTGAAACATGGTAGACATCGAATTTGCGTTTGTTTCAATCAATTTTCGACAAAATGTCAAAGCGTAATCATGAAATTCCGATCGCGGTCCGAGAAATCATTATTAAAAACAAAAATGGATGCAAATCATTAAAACAAATTGCTGATATTGTTCATAGGTCTCGTTCAAGTGTACAGCGTGTAATTGAAAACTTTCGATCTACTGGAAATATTTTTTCTAAGCCTCGATCAGGCCGTCCACGAACGATTAATGAATGATCCGTGCAAATCCAAAGACAAGTGCACCGAAAATTACAAAACATTTTCTTGAATTTACAGACAAAAGAATTAAACCACAAACGATCCGAAATGCAATCCATCGACATGGTTTCAGGAGCCATGTTACACGGAAAAAACCCCTAATATCAAAAAAGAACCGTAAACTTCGATTAGAATTCGCAAATAAGTACTTGAATAAGGATTTTGACTTCTGGAAGAAAGTGATATTCAGTGATGAATCTAAATTCAACATTTTTGGCACATATGATCAACATAGGGTGTGGAGAAAAAAAAATACAAGCATGGAATCGAACAATTTGGTACCTACTATAAAATTTGGCGGTGGAGGTGTAATGATATGGGGCTGTATGTCCGCGAAAGACGACTGGGGCTGTATGAATCATGGATCGGATAGTATATCTGAACATTTTGAAAAAAAATTTACCGCCAAGTGCCGAGAAACTACATTTAGAACAAGAGTTTTGGTTCCAGCAGGACAATGACCCCAAGCACACGGCCGATATAGTTCAAACTTGGCTGAAGAGAAACGTTCCCAACCTATTGAAAACACCTCCTCAGTCACCTGACCTGAATGTTATTGAGAATTTGTGGTACCATTTGGGTCGGAAAATTTCTCAGCGTGAAATATCATCCGAAAATAGACAAAAAACCGTTTTGATGGAAGAGTGGGAAAAAATATCACCCAGATACACGAAAAAATTGGTGGAATCGATGCAAAGACGGCTATTAGCTGTTATTAGGGCTAAGGGATACCCAACTAGATATTAAAATTAAAAATGAGGTCTTTTTCTACAGCAAATTGATCTAAAATAGCTAGCTGTACGCAGACTTTTTTTGTGTAAAATTTATCAATATTTGTTTCTTTTGCGTGTAATTTTTTTCACTGAATCACAATTACTGATACAAATATATACAAATGACAGTCATTCATCTATTTTTCATAATCCATAATAAAGTTCAAGAGAATCATTCGAATTATTTGATTTATTTCAATTTTTTTGTAAAACGTGGAGGTGTACGCAGACTTATTTTGCCGTGTGTATATTGAAAAGTGGTCATTTTTCACCCGATGTTAACTGACCTAGTAGACGATGTCTTTATGGCTCAAAATGTTCGTAAAGGATGCCCTCATCATACAAAAATAGTGTAACGGATACGGCAAATCATTATCTGATCGATAATATGTCCCAAAGTTGAAAAATGATGATCAAATTGCAATTTTTCGGGTCTGATAGCTCCAGATAAAGTACCATAACTTTTGATCCGTTGAACTGAGATTGTTCATCTATAGCGGAATTGAAACGTACAGACAGCACCTTTTCAACGCATGTTCAAATGCAAATTATTTTATCAGTTTTAGTTCCTAAGCTATGGCACATAGAATGAACCAAACCACCTTAAAAATGACTAAAATCACATTTTGAGCTGTTAAAAAAAACTATACCTAATCCAGTCGTTCTGATTAGGGTTTTGGAATCAGGAATCAATACCCTTTCAGAAAATATGGACAGTTTAAGGTCGGCAAAAAATATGGCGAATTTTGTGACACTGTGTAATTATTATATTTCAAATTTTGAACGTATGACAGTAGGCAGTGACCCAAAAATTGTGAGTTCTACTATCTCTAACTGAAAATTTCAGCATTTGCACGACCAAATATTCAATGTTGACGAAGAAATATAAATAAGTTGGTTCTGCAAAATGTAACTAAGTCGTTACACAGAATTTTTAGAATTATAGTTTAAGGTTTGTCCGTGCGAAAAGAAATTATGAAACTGTGAAAAGTGAGCAGTGAACATAAAAAAGCGTGTACATAGGCTCCATAAAATGAGCACACTAGGGGATATTAATAAATAAATTGCGAACGATGTGCAAATTTGAAATTTGTGATTCGCCGTGCATGGAATTTTTTCTTGAGTATTTCATCAATGTTCAATATGTAGATGCGACCCATTCCTCTCGCCCCAAATGTTTGTTCCTTTTTTAGAAAATTTCGATTTGTTTTGCTTTTTTCCGTCTCGCTCATCTGTTGTTGATGTTTTTCTTTGCATTGAACAAGTTTCCATTCCCGTTTTTTCGGTTATTCTCAAATAATGCTTTGTGTCAAACTTTTTGATATTTATTAACGAATGACGTGACAAAAAGTCCATTCCGTTTTTTTTGTTTCACTTGTCTATGTCATCAAAGTGAGGTTGCATCCAGCAGATCGAAATCGTTTGAAAATAAAATAAAAATCACGAGACGTCGAACGAACGATGAAGAGCAAAAATAAAAGAATCTTTTTGTTCACTGACACGAAAATATCAAAAGTTCATTTGTCGTTGGCCGTTTTAATTCTACTCTTTTTTGTGTTGTTTATGTTCTTTCTTCGCCTTTTTCCTTTTCTTAAACTTCAAATTTGGCTATACAGTCAGTCGAGTGATCCGCCTTTTCACTTTTTCACTTCTATGTTCATTCGATTTTCAATTTTAGAATTCACTCAGTTTGCATACAGCTCGATTATAAATTTGACATATGTATTCAAATCAAATTCACATGTTCCATGATATGAATTTCATTTATTTATTTCCGAGAATATTTTCGCACTCTTTCTTAATTTTTGTTTCGTTCGTTTTTTTCCTAATTATTTACACTTGATCAATCACCACATTTATCGAGTTTCGATTCTGAAAAATGTAAGCGTTACAATTCTATTGGTCCATCATGTGGTGTGTGTATGTCGGAAGTGATGATGAGAAAAAAAAAGACCATTTGAAACAGCAGCAACCACTGATAATCGGGGAGAAAAAGTGAACAACTGACTTCACGGCGACAAAAAGGGAAAAAATCTCTCATCTTAATATATTCATGAGAACTCTGTAGCATTTCTACTATTTTCCGCTATCATAGCGACAGCACACAAAAGAAAATTAACGGAAGAAAAAATCCTTACTATTTATTATCTACCAATACAATGAAGCCCACCAATTTTGCACTCATGCGACATATTCACGCAGTTAGAATAGAAATACACGGCGCACGTAACAGCAAATACTGTTTCAAAATTTCAAATGATAAAGTAGCATTGGTTGAAATGAAATAGAAAATGGAAAATAATATCAAAATTCACATATATTTACACACGATAAAATAGTAACAAATGAGATATGGGGCCAGCGTTGAGCGTGTGAAAAAGCGCTTTCCACTGAATTTTTTATTTGTGACTTTTGATGGACTAGAATTTAGAGGCACGCGCGATATACATTTTCATGTTTGTAACACCAAATCCATATACCAATATAAGAGCATCACAATCACATTGGTGTGGGCTGCTATGAATATTTTTTCAATTTTCACCCAATTTTTCTGGTTAAAGTGTGAATCTTTTCAATGTCCAAATCTTTCAACGTGCAGCCAAATTGCAGAAAAAAAATATGAAACCATAATGATTCGTAATTCGTTTCCGTCAAATTGAATAGCCAATACGCCGAGCTCACAACCACACATATATCAAATGGCCAAAAAATGATTGTTTGGTCGTGAAAGAAGACACATTGTGTGAGCATTACGTTTCACTGAACACATATTCACAGGAGCAAAATTTTAAGGATTGAAATGCACATAATATACAAATAAATCTGGCATATTGAATAGAAGAAAAGGTGGCCAAAGGTGATCACTTTTTTGATATGGATTGCGAATAACGAAAGTTAAATATTGTGGAAGGAAAGAGAAAATTTCCAATGGGATTTTTCCGATCGAAGCGAATACTAACAGAAGCTTTAAAGATGAAAACGAAAGCCAAATCACTCAATCAAAGCCATTATAATGATAAAAAAAAATTTCTTTTCATTACTACGATTTATTTGCTGCGTATGTTTGATGTGGTGATGTTCTAATTCACTCACAGAAATGTATTGAACGACTTTATTGTTATACTTCTCAAAATCTGTTGTCCCAAAACAAATTAAACATTTCTTTTATCACATTCCCCACCAACGAATCTACGGGCATTCGTTGATAAGTTTTTATCGCCCGAATATTTTCGAGGGCAAATTGAAGACACTTGGAAAAACGTTTTCCTGTTAACCGAGACGAAGAGAAAGAAGAATCATCCGTCCTTTTCATGCAGCTGATTTCTTAGAAATCCTTGCATTTAATTTTACTTTGTTGAAAACTTTTCGAAAACATGGAATGTTTTGTATTGTAAATGGAATGAGGCAAATGCTTCGTTGTAATTCTAATCGATATCGTCCATTTTATTGACATTGATTCACTTTCACAATTGACGCACAGAAATCAATTCATAAATAATTCAATCAACTAAACCCTAATGGAAATGAATTTTGATTTTAATCCTTTCATTTAATCTGATGGAATATTTTGACCAGAAATGGAAAGATTCTTGTGATTTCGAACTACGAATTATCAAAACGAATTTTTTTACTTTTTTCTTATCGAATCGTACACTTTAAACTTCAATCGATTGATATTTTTTTCACACACGAATTTCTAGCTTTCCAATTATTGTTGAAAAATTATTTTTATAGAGAAGAAATGAAAACGAAATTGTCTACGCTGTGCTGCTGACAAATTTCAATAATACTGCCTCCAATGTGGCATACGATTTCCTTTTCTGTCCCATTGATCTCCTAAACTGAGAAAATTTCGACTAGAACAACCGAGAAAAGAAAGAAAAAACAAATTTGTGCACACCACTGTTTTCCTTTTCCAACTAACAAATTTTTGAAAAGCTCGTGCATTTATCGCATTTGAATTCGAAATTGTATTTGTATTGGTTGTTCTTCCAATAAAGTATAATGTTTATAGTTCCCGCTCTTTACATTTGTCCTCTCATCCACTGACATAACGTGAACGCGAACACATATTATGGTTGAGTTTGAGAATACGAAACAATTTTTGGACGAATTCTCCGAAAACGAAAATAAAAGTGAAAAAGTTCAAACAGCACGAGAAATCCGTTCTATATTTGAATCAAAGCGTTCATGTGCCAGACAGAGAGGAATGAAGACGATGAACTATGGAGCAATTGTGTTTTGTGTGTGCAACTTGCGATGAAAAAGTAGAGAAAGAGAATATTTCAACAATTCTGTATAAATGAAATTGTGCGCATATTCAGTGCTCTATCAAATATTCTCATTTATTTTCTCATCATTCGTTCTACCTATTATCCATATCCCATATCCTTTACAACACAATACATAATTGTGCATCAACATTTAAGTCCCAATCGTTTTTTGTTCAGATTGATGTGAATACATTTGCTGCGTTAGCTCTCTCTCTTTCTCCCTTTACATAGAATTCTCTCTTGATGGGTTTGTGTACCGGATAAGTTCCACCGTTTCCAATCAGTGGCTCGTGAGACAACACTATAATCCTCAATTGTTTGACCTATGTGGCAAAAGAACCACAGATTGTATTGCATATTATCATTATACAGGGTGATCCGAAATTCCGTGCATATATTTTCCCCACGTGTTCCTGGAGTCTATACGAAAAAAAAATTCAAAATTTTTTTTTTTCCGTTTAGAACAATTTTTTCGAGAAATCGTCAGTCAAAGTTTTTTAGGATCCCCATTTTTTTCGGTCTGGAAGCCATCAAATGATTTAGGATTGTGAACGTATTACTTTTCCGCCATCCTCAATGGTGGAGCAAAGTATTTTTTATCGTAGAAAGGTCAGATATAGCGCAAATGAAAGGTACTGACGCCCTATATGGCCCTATTTTCCGAAAATCGAGCTGGAAGAAATTATTAAGCCGAAAAAAATGTGTTAAACTCAATTTTGTGGCCAAAAATCGCACATTCTTACGGGAACTTTAGGTTTTCTCATAATTTTTGTATGAAAACATATGTTTTTCAGAAAATTTTAACCGGAACTACCCAACCAGGTATTGTCTAATGTATTTTGTATATGCGAATTATATTTTTATATTTAAACGCCATCTATTGGTTGACCGAAGCAATACAAATTTTTTGTGAGACTCGCATAAATATTGACTGAAATAATAAAAAATGGACCAAAACAATCAAAGCCAGTAAACGGCAGATATAATATTGATTAAATTGATTAATTTTGAGTCCTTTCTTCATTTAATTTTCGTTTTAAATAATTAATGAAGGTTTGGATATTTGTCGTCGGAACCTTCTTAAATGGTTTTCAATAGAAACCTTCGATATTCGTCATGTAACCAATAGATGGCGTTTAATGTTAACAAATGTCATGCAAAACCTGGTTGGAACTACCAATTTTCAGACACCAGATTAATTTATTACGATCCACACATAACGATCAATTCAAAAAAATTTTCGATTCTTCATAAAAAATCATTCAAAAAAAGTTTAATCAGTGATATCAATACAAACGGTCGATCCAATCGTTATGGTTTCTATGAACAGGTCCCAGGTTATTTTTCGATGCTGAACACTTTCTTAGAACACTTCATGGGTCTATCTCCACACCTTGTTTATTCTTCGAGTAGTTAACGGAGGTGACGGATAATAGAGAGACGGATAATCGAGGTTTCACTGTATGTATTTATTCATATTTCAACCAGAGCCGGGCAAACCTGCGAAAGCGAAATTTCTCATTCACATCAACAGAACGATTTGAGAATTCGTTTTCTTATTGCTCTCGTTCGCATTCGAATGCGAGTGAGAGAGAGAAACATCTCATTCCCCAATAAGTGAGTTCGTTTTCTCATTGCTGTTGAAATTTTCAACTGAAATATCAATCAGATGGAAATTTAATGGAGCTCTTCAGAAGATGCGAAAATATACATGTTTTCGAATGATTCGATATATCGAATATACTATAGTAGTGATCGAAATTCAAATATTTTATTTCGAATTTGGGTCGGCCAGGCAAAATGACTTTGTTACATTTTTTTGAATGATATTGCGCAGT
>GL503022.1:128756-146053 GCA_000149185.1 Mayetiola destructor
TTTTTTATTTTTTTGTTTAATTTTTTTTTTTTAAATTTTTTTTTTTGTAATTTTTTTTTTTTTGAATTTTTTTTTGGAAATTTTTTTTTTCGAAAATTTTTTTATGAAATTTTTTTTTGAAAAAATTCAGAAATTTTTTCAGTGCATCTCGTGAATTCGGTACGATCGAATTCTGTACATACTTGTTTATCGAACTATAATCTGTCACTTTACAAATGCATTCAATTTGAAGTTGATCGTATAATTTTGTCATCTTATGTGGTCCATATAAACGAAATTGAATTGAATTGAATTTCTTTATTTAGTATCAGCTTAATGGAAGCAGACGTTTTCGGAAAAAGAGTGAGGAACAATGAGCTTCTCTTCAAAAAAACCGATATCAAAGTAATTTGAAATTCGAATTCAAAGTAATTCACTCAATGGTAAAATAATTTTGTCAAGTATAATGAATATTGAATATTGAATAAATATATAATCGTAATGATATATAGTCCTTTTATAATTTTATAATTTTATAACTCAGCCCATGGGCCAAACGCTTGATCAGGTAAATTCAATAAATTGAATGGAGAATATTGCAATAGATCAGTCTTATGTACCTTAATTCTAATGAATTCAGGATTCCTCAGCGTCCTAATTCCATCATAAAAATTTAAATTGGATCTTAATAAGTCTGATTTCCCTTTTCCAGAAATGATTTTGTGCATGAATAATGCTATAGAATTAATTCTACGCCTCGTCAAAGCCTGAAGGTCAAATTTGAAACTACGTTCTATATAAGGCGCTAATACATGAGTATCTTCAACCCAGAGTGTAAAATAAGGTTTTTTCTTGATTCACGGAATCTGAATTTTTTGATTCACGAAATTGAATTTTTAAACTCACGGATGTGAGTGCTTTACTTTATGGAAATGAATTGGAAATACATATTTTGCACGTATTTCATAGGCTTTAACATTAATACTAGAAATCTTTGAGGTCATTTATGAAATTTAAAATTCGAAAATACTATTTCCTTCATCCTTATCTTCATGTTCACTTACTTCATCATTTGGAAACTGATTTGCTTCGCTGAACACTCCTTTCAACCAGCTTTGATGTTTGGATTGCTCATTACCAGATGTAATTTCATGAGTACGACGACTTTTTGCTTCTACGAACATCTTTGCCGCTGCAGTCGGGTTCCATTCTGACAGAACCGGCATATTCATATGAATATAAATATATTTACATTCTGTTTCATATTGATCATTGAAAGATAAAGCCAAAACGTCAAATGATGAAATGATGTAGTTAGTTTTGTTGAAATCAGATTCAAAAAAAGTAAAGACTCAATTTATTCAAATTTATGAATTTCTCATAATCTTTTTTGTTCTAATTCATAGTTTTTTGATTCACGAAAGTGGGGTTTTTGATTCACGAATTGGAATCTTGATTCACGGTTTTGTGCTTGATTCATCCTTATTTTACACTCTGCTTCAACCCTACGATGATCATTATTTAAGAATAACACTATTTTCTATTGAATACGTTCAATAGATTTCTTGTGTATATCGAATGTTGGAGACCAAATAACACAGGCAAATTCAATAATGGATCTAACTAGCGCTGAATACAGTAACTTGATCGTATTTATATGAAATTTGGGTGATTGTCTCTTGACGAATTGTAAGACCGCTTTAGCTTTAGTTGTCACATACTGCATACATGGAACGAAGCTTAATTTTTTGTCCATGATCACACCCAAATCTTTTATTTTTTAATTGTTGATTTTGTATCCATATAACCACATATAACAATGACATTTTCTTTGTCGTAAATGACATGATTTTGCATTTTGATTTGCTATCTTCTAGTCCATTGTTGTCAAACCATTTCATAAATTTGTCA
The DNA here is from genome assembly GCA_000149185.1 of Mayetiola destructor. Taxonomy (NCBI): domain Eukaryota; kingdom Metazoa; phylum Arthropoda; class Insecta; order Diptera; family Cecidomyiidae; genus Mayetiola; species Mayetiola destructor. Next base: position 130,647 of record GL503022.1, read on the forward strand.
ATTACATGTTGGAAGTTTCAACTTGAAACCCAAGTGCATCTGATTCATTTTTAATTATAGCTGTTATCTTTTTATCATCGGCGAGGTTGTATGATTGTATTCCATCCATTTCTGGGTCTGAATCATTAAAAACTCTATGAATAAAAGGGGGCCCAATATCATTCTCTGGCCCACTCCAGAAGATACATCAAACATACTAGAATTTGATTTGCCCACCCTGACATATTGTTGTCTGTCAGATAAGTATGAAACAAACCATTTTAGTGTCTCGTTCGTGACCGGAAACCTGGCATGCTTTTTTATCAATAATCCAGTATCTACAGAATCAAATGCTTTACTGATATCAGCATAAAAAACGATATTTAATGCAAAAAGTTAAGTTTTGCATCATTTTAAGGTTTTCGAAGCATTTTGTCTTTTTTAGTTTACAGTTTTTTTGAACTTAATTTTAAAGTTTTAAAAAAATTTTCGTCTTTTCAGTTTACATTTCAAAAATACTGTAAACTAAAAAAGACAAAATTCTTGGATTGTAAACTGGCCTTAACAACACAATACTAACGATCTTAGCTTGGCATTGTACTTTTTTATTCGTATGCTCAGGCTTATACATGTATTCATGTTTTTTCGCTTGTTCCACGCTGGTAAAAAGAAAAAACTATGGGATAAAACTGTAGAAAAACTTACGGTTCACTAAATCCATCGGGTGTTTTATCGTTCTGCCTTTTCTCCTCGGCGGCCTTTTCTCTTTCCATTGCCGCATGTTTCAAACGATATTTCCTATTTTCTTCACCAAGGCCATAAAGTCCGGCTACTGTAGCCATTATACACCTAGATTTTAAGACTATGCTATCGAATTTAATATTCGGTGTGAGTCTTTTGCTCTCGTTGACTCTCGTCAACCTGTGCAGTATTTTTATTTATCCGCCATCATTATCATTGTCAATTTCAATTTTATTTGTTGATTTTAATTTTCAACTGTTTCCTCCTTTTTCTTCGTTTCGTTTCTTTCACGTTCATACATTCACGTTAACCGATTGTTTGCACATTGCAGATTTATAAGTGAGAACGTTATACCATTGAAGTGGATTTGATTGAGTTTTGTACGTAGACTGACTTTATTATTTATCTAAATTGCATTCTTTTTACTGGCTATGGCATTCAATAAAATTGATGTAGAATTGCTAATTATTGGTCATTGATGTGTTGTAAAACGAATATACACGAATTATTATTATTGATAATTATCAATCAATAATCAATATCAATCAACAATCAATAATCAATATTCAATATCTATTTGAAGTATTATTAGTTTTACTATTTATCAATATATCGCAAATATACTGGAACATGCCTCGTGTCATAATCCTGGACGTTATTCCATTGTCCAGTCCGATTGTAACACAGTGCAATCTTATTGTTTTTAATGTTGTACATTTGTCCAATTGAATTATTTACTTTTTATCGAACCGTTTAAATTTTCTAAAAATTCTCTGTTTTGACGTTCATGATTTTTTATTGTCCATTTCATCGTTTTTTATATTTTGGCGATAAAACCATTTTCAGCAATCAATTTCCGATTGAATTTTTTTTTATTCACATCTACTTTTCTCTCCATCCAATCTTGTTCGTTTATTTTCCTCGTTGTTTTTGTTTTTCAGTTTTTCGCTTTATAACATCATTTCAATCATTACGATAAAAATCGAGAGAAAGAAAACTAATTTTTGTAGAAGCTAAAAAGACCGCCCAAAGGACAAAAGGTTAAATAGCTTTGACACACATTTAAAAATTGTGTGCTACGTTCTGTGTGTTAATCATGTTTTTCAATTTTTTTTTTTGCTCGGATTTTATATTAAAGTATGAGAATGCAAAAAAATTGTAAAATAGAATAGACAGATTGGTTGACAAAACAAGATATGAAGCATGTGCGAAATTTACAATTCAAAATGTGAAATTGAATTGCATTCAGATGATAATGCATTAAAATGGGATGAAAGGAGAAGAATGATTCTCAAAAAAATCTTGGAGGGCCTACGCTGGGACCGGAGTGGGGTCTAGGGCCTAAAAAAATGGCCTCGGGTGATTATCTTAGGCTTTCAAATGGTCCAAATTACAGGGCATAAGACCCATCCCACACCGGGTTAGAGCTGGTACATATATATACATTATACATATGAATCGCTGAGAATAAATATGGGACTTCTCAAAACTGCGGAAGATAATCCCAGCATAAAATAAATGCGTTATCTTCCGCAGTTTTGAGAAGTCCCATATTTATTCTCAGCGATTCATATTATGTTTCATATCAAGCAAAAAACGAATTTCAGAATTAAACAAAAAAGAGGAAACGATCAGATAAAAATAAATGGTTTTAAGGATTAAAATATAATATTACGAACTGTTTTTGTGATTTCTTGATTTTTTTTTTCATCTTTGAACAAAGAACTTTTTTTTTTCAAAGAAATTGTTTTTCTACGCGTTTCAGACTTTTTTCGTTTTCAAGAAAGTTTCAGAAAGTTCTGTCGTCTCATACTCCCAACATCAAAAGGAATCATTATAAGAATGAGTTAAATGAAAATGCGATTGAAATATTTGTCTTTTATCAAAGCTTTCGTTCTCCATTTTCATTTTGCTGCTCAAGAAGGAAAAACAAAATTCTTCCGACATATGCAAAAGTTACCGGAGCTCTGTTATTTTAACCGTACTCTGGTTTTTGAGTATTCTCAGCGATTCATATTATGTTTCATATCAAGCAAAAAACGAATTTCAGAATTAAACAAAAAAGAGGAAACGATCAGATAAAAATAAATGGTTTTAAGGATTAAAATATAATATTACGAACTGTTTTTGTGATTTCTTGATTTTTTTTTTCATCTTTGAACAAAGAACTTTTTTTTTTCAAAGAAATTGTTTTTCTACGCGTTTCAGACTTTTTTCGTTTTCAAGAAAGTTTCAGAAAGTTCTGTCGTCTCATACTCCCAACATCAAAAGGAATCATTATAAGAATGAGTTAAATGAAAATGCGATTGAAATATTTGTCTTTTATCAAAGCTTTCGTTCTCCATTTTCATTTTGCTGCTCAAGAAGGAAAAACAAAATTCTTCCGACATATGCAAAAGTTACCGGAGCTCTGTTATTTTAACCGTACTCTGGTTTTTGAGTAGAATTCTACCCAAATCGTTCCTATTTCAGCGCTCTTGAGCATAACTTTGCTTTATTATTCCACCATCATTTCTGATTCATAATATCCTTAACTTTCAAATATTTCAAAAAAATTTATTTTTTTTAATCATAAGTGTCTCAAAAATGTACGTTTGGGTCGATTCCTACCCACAAATCCATATTATGAAGTTTTTTTTGGGACCAGAGCACGGTTAATTGCTAAAAGCTAAAATCGCATTGTTACATACATTTTGATTACTAAATATTATGAACAATCAAATTTGCCGAATGGAAAAGATAATGGAAAAAGATTTTTTTTTGTATAAAAAAAGCATCGATTTGTTCATTTTGAAAATGGCTTTATTGATTCAAATACAGAGCTACATATTTCAAGGTTTTCTTTATGTACAAATTTATATAAATGATATTCACAAAAAAACATAATGGAAAGAACGGTGTGCATTTCGACGCTAAATGCAATAACTTTTATACTGACAGCGCGCGATTCAAATGTGTGAAGAGCCAATATATGTATTTCGTTAAATATATACTGTTCAATGACCGTATGATAAATGAAAAAATTCCACACAAAAGAACCAAAATTCTAAATCCAAAATTGAGAAAAGTTTGAAATAAAAAAAAAGATGTGTCTAGCAGTTTTGAGACTGAATGTATAATAACAGAACCGCGCCAAGAACTGTCAATCGTTACTGCAATTAAAACAATTGTCCACTGTTCCTCTAATGAGAGAGAAATTGGAATGAAAAACCATTATGCATCTCAATTTTTTAATACTTTTAATGAAATTGCAATGAACAAGGGGAAGGAACATTTAATTCTTGCATAAAAATTCGATTTTCAGCCTTCGGTATGTGTTGACCGTTGCAACGGTCATTTCTCCATACATGAACAGCTCAATGTTGTAATTAATTTAACCATTTTCGACAATTAGACGCATTGCATAACAGTGGCGTGTTAATAAATTACGAGGCCCGGAGGCAGAATTTTTTTCGGGCCCTCTTGGCTTAGAATAATACTCTATATAAATAAATTTTACGGAAAATTTAATTTTAAATTCAAACATTGAACGCACGCCTGTTATTATTGACTATGCTTAGTCGACGTTATATTTTCGTTTCATTGTGAAACAGAGAGAAGCAAAAATTATTTTATTCACTGTTTTTCCAATTTCAAACGCAATTCTTTCGAATTTGAATGAACGCAGCTCAGTTTATTGCAAATTAGATGAAAATTTTCCTTAATAATCAACTTGCATAATATGAGTAACGATGAAATCGCAACAGCGTGCGGAAAAATTGCAGAAACTTACAAAAACGATATTGATGAATCTGAATTAACCGAAGAATGTCAATTCGTGGAAACGCTTTTTATGCAAGATTCAGATAATTCTTTAAATTTGTCTCATAAATTAATATATGAAACACTTTATTGCGATGGTCTTTTCGGCACTTTCCCGAATTTGGAAATTTCGCTTCGAATATATTTATGCCATTTTGTATCAAACACTACGGATAAGAGTTCATTTTACAAAATTGAAGTATAACAAAAAATTATCTACGCAACACTATGGGAAATACTTTACTTTTCTTCTTTTTTTTTACTTTATGCGTTTAAATTCATTGGCACTCCTTTCAATTGTAAGCGATATTTTAAATGAAATGAATGTTGAAGAGATCATCGATGCATTTATACTTGCCAAAAAACAGAAAAGCTCCACTGTAATCAAAAAATTCAAAACTTTTTTTGAATTGAATTCAAAATATTGAATAAAAAAATTGATTAATTTCAAATGAATCGTTCGATTAATTTCATTTTCAAACGCCTTTCTTTCGTTTATTTTTTTCCTTTTTTCTTCTTTTCTCTTTCCTTTCTTCTTTCGTTTTTTCTGGATTCTCGGGGGGCCCCCTGAGCCGCGGGGCCCGGAGGCGACCGCCTCACTCGCCTTTTCGTTAATACGCCACTGTTGCATAAACATGGTATTCTCTGAGAATCGTATTCTTGCTCGAGATGAAATGAACACGCATATTCCGAATTTGGGAGATAGTCTGGCCACATCCACTAACAGTGCATTGTAATTTTTCGACTACGGTGTCCTGAGTGGTTATGTGCTCATCAAGGTGTGATTTCTTTGCAGATACACGACCACACATTTTTCACATACCAGCTGTGAGAGAAAGTAGAACACGGACATTTCGAATGAAATCCAATCAAGCATAAATATTCCATTATAAATGCGAATAAATACGAACCTTCTTAGAATCACATTGCATAGTGGAATTTTTAGCTATTGGAACAATTGACAGTTACCTTTTGGATTTTGGATTCGTCGAGAGAACATCTTTGTGGAACCATATGAATCGCATACGCATATTCTGAGGATAGATATTCCATAATATGAGGAGAATGCTTCCAATAGAATTTTAATGATTTTTCTGATTTCGCGAATAGTTGCTTCCCTAACTTGTTTGTTTATAGTTTGAATTACCGGCATATTTTGACAGCACTCCCATTATTGCTGTAATTCTAACTGCTATAAATAGTGTCGAAAAACAGGTCGAAATGTACACCGTTCTTTATTTTAAAAAAGATGGAAAAGATCGAACACAGACACAAACGCAAAAGAATTCATAACATATAGAAAGACGATGAAAAATGAAACATTTACAATAATATTGTATTCGACTAAAAATTGAAAATTGACATCACTAATCATTTAAATCGTATTAAATGCATTTACGTTGCACGTGTGGTAAATATAGGATATTGTTTTATGACAACGGAATTTTAATGAATTTACTACTAAGTTTAATTTGTCCCATGAAAATGCACATAAATACGTATAATGTACATTAGCGTGTCCCAACTATTTTGAATCAACACATACTTCTAGTATCGTCGTGGGTTTTGGGTTGCAATAGTAAAAGAAAAGCGACTAAAAAATCTTTCCTCGTCTTCATAGCGCGGAAAGAGAGTCCGTGTATTCGCTTAAGTCTTTATATTAGTATTCAAGAGAGTATTATTTGAGCAAGATACAAAATTCATGGCGACTAGATCATAATTCCGTCGCACAAAATTCAATTCTATTTCTACAATGCGATTTTTCGAATATCTGAAGTTTCCCTTGCAAAATCCCGATTTTGATCAAGTAGCCAAAAAATTTGTATGTCTCTCAAATAATTCTCTTCCGAATACTCCAAAAAAATTTAGCAAAAATACGGACTCTCTTTCCTTACTATGAAGACGAGGAAAGATTTTTGGTCACTTTTCTTTTACTATTGCATCCCAAATATCACGACGATCCTAAAAGTATGTGTTGATTTTTGATTCAAAATACTTTGGACACCCTAATGTACATGCAATATGCACAATGCAAACCCGAGATTACTTAATGTTTTATTTAGCTTTTAGTAGACCCTGAGTGATTTTGTATTCATCCGTCGATGGTTTTATATTTGTCGCCTGCCTCCCGTCAACTGCCTACTCTCACGTAAATATGTTGCGAATCAATATGAATGTAGTAGCAACGCATCTATTTACCTACGGTCTTCAAATGTGCAGGTAAAGTCATGATTGCGCACGCAACTATATCACTCTGTGTTCATATATTCGCATCGCACGCATGTACATCAGGCTTTTCACAAATTTGTCGTTCTATGATCAGAGACCATTTTTGATTCTTTGGGACATTCAAAACACAATTGTAAAATTTTTTTTGAAAAAAAAATGTTTCCCTGTCTTCTAATTACGGAAAAAAATTTCGTGGATTCTCTCAAATTGAGAGAGAGAATCTATTACCATGACAGTTGAATGATACACAATACCAAGGCTACTCGTTTGAATAACTGAAATGTTTTTATCAAGCTGGGAACAGACGAAAGTAATTTTGGAAAAAACAGTCATTGTTCATCGAAAAAGTTATTATTTTTATTAAAAGTTATTATTTTTCATTATAATAAATTTTTCGATGAATAATGACTGTTTTTCCTACCCAAAATTACTTTCGTCTGTTCCCAGATTGATAAAAACATATCATTTATCCAAACGAGTAGCCTAGGTATTGTATATCATTCAACTGTCATGGTAATAGATTCTCTCTCTCAATTTGAGAGAATCCACGAAATTTTTTTCCGTAATTAGAAGACAGGGAAACATTTTTTTTCAAAAAGATTTTTACAAATACTTGGACACCCTAATGTACATGCAATATGCACAATGCAAACCCGAGATTACTTAATGTTTTATTTAGCTTTTAGTAGACCCTGAGTGATTTTGTATTCATCCGTCGATGGTTTTATATTTGTCGCCTGCCTCCCGTCAACTGCCTACTCTCACGTAAATATGTTGCGAATCAATATGAATGTAGTAGCAACGCATCTATTTACCTACGGTCTTCAAATGTGCAGGTAAAGTCATGATTGCGCACGCAACTATATCACTCTGTGTTCATATATTCGCATCGCACGCATGTACATCAGGCTTTTCACAAATTTGTCGTTCTATGATCAGAGACCATTTTTGATTCTTTGGGACATTCAAAACACAATTGTAAAATTTTTTTTGAAAAAAAAATGTTTCCCTGTCTTCTAATTACGGAAAAAAATTTCGTGGATTCTCTCAAATTGAGAGAGAGAATCTATTACCATGACAGTTGAATGATACACAATACCAAGGCTACTCGTTTGAATAACTGAAATGTTTTTATCAAGCTGGGAACAGACGAAAGTAATTTTGGAAAAAACAGTCATTGTTCATCGAAAAAGTTATTATTTTTATTAAAAGTTATTATTTTTCATTATAATAAATTTTTCGATGAATAATGACTGTTTTTCCTACCCAAAATTACTTTCGTCTGTTCCCAGATTGATAAAAACATATCATTTATCCAAACGAGTAGCCTAGGTATTGTATATCATTCAACTGTCATGGTAATAGATTCTCTCTCTCAATTTGAGAGAATCCACGAAATTTTTTTCCGTAATTAGAAGACAGGGAAACATTTTTTTTCAAAAAGATTTTTACAATTGTTTTTTAAATGTCCCAAAGAATCTAAAAATGGTCTTTGAACATAGATCGATATTTTTGTGGAAACCCTAATGTACATTGTGTACATACCCCGGCCTTCATAGTGCAAAATGTGTCATTTAAGTGGTTGAGATATTTGGTATCAAAATTTGTCATTAAACGTATTCATTGAGCAATACATAATAGCAATAATAGCCATAACCTCAAAAAATATGTCCATGAGAACTCGAATTGTATGAAATTGTCTGAATTGTTTGAGCTGTCAGTGACATTGAATGCATTCATTTCAATACGTCGCTGCCCATAAATTGAACACACAGAAGACCGGGGTATGATTGTACATTAGGCTAATATGTTTGTCACTTTGCGGATGTTTGCATGAATGCATGGCAGGTCTTATTCTTAATCTGATTTGGAATAAATAAATATATTGGAACAATTTTTTTTTCTAATAATAATAAATAATAATTTATGGTGATAGAAAAATAATATCAATAACCAGATGAAAGTCTTCGAAGCTATTATAATTGAATTCATTTTTCGAACATAGCAACCACCAGCAACGTGACGGATATAGCCTAACGTAAATGCGTTCAATGCAAATATATGAACAAAGAGCGATGTAGTTGCGTGCATTTCTTTACCTTCACATTTAAAAACGGTAGGTAAAGTAATGCGTTTGCACACTACAAATAAACAAAAGTAGCTATGATGTTGCACGATAAAATGGAATTTGATTTATTTTGTTTATGCCGTCTTCATTCAATGGGCGTCACACACAAAAAAAATCATAACCTCAATTTCATGAATATTTTGGATAAAGTGTCAGTTTATCCATAATTGTCATAAACTCTTATTATTAAATGCATTATTTGACATTCAATGACATTTGCAAGAATTCTGGCCTTCAGTCCTGCTTTCTCACATGAATGTCAGATATCGCATTAAATAATTAGAATTTATGATAATTATGGATAAACTGACACTTTATCCAAAACATTCATGAAATTGAGGTTTTGATTTTTGTTGTGTATAGTCTTCATCAAGTTACCTCGTCAACTGGTATTTAATACGTATAAAACTGTTGTCTTCTATCGAGCAGGGAGCAGGGACCTTCTACAATAATTCGTTCTCTTATCATCATTTTACTTGGCATTCTATTCTTCGAGATATTTTGTGAGCTAGCCAATCTTTTTGTGTGTGTCAAACATAATTTTTGGATAATGGTATCGGCAAATTTTTTTCTAATTTGTTGTTAAAAAGGAAAATAAAGCCAATTTCGAAAAAAAAACACACGCAGTCGAATGAGCACCATGATGAGAAAATACAATTTAGAAGTGCGAATCAGAAAGCGAAATTGAGAAAATGGGACACGAAGTGAACAATTGGATGGAAAAAAGCACAGTTGATTTGGTAACATAATTTTTTGGGATCTCGACACGAATTCAATTCTTCTCTAGCCTGTCTTCAATTTACACCACTATTTGCTGTTGTTGTTGTTATATATTGTGTGTTTCACCGAAAATGTGTTGCATTGCAGATAATCTTTTTCATTTGATTGCAGCCACAAGCACACGATTTCATATTCCCGCAATTCGTACTCACACAAACACAAACAAATACACAGACCGAATATTCGCTTTTGATCAATTTCACTGTCTTTCTCACTCACTCGCTTGTTCTCTCTCTCCATTCTTTCAAAACCATAGAACGGTACTCTAGGAATATTGAGCCGTTTCTTCTCCATCATCCAGTATATAGTTTATTTCTTCATGAATCGAATCTTTCTTCACATTGTCGGTTTTTTTGTTGTTGGTGCTTTTTCTTGTGATTCGATTTCACCTCTCTCAAATTTCTTTTCTATAGGTTTTAGTTTTTTTATTTGCAATCAAATGAGAAATGAAGCGTAAAGTTCCAATTGAAAATCGATTTAGTGATCTGGAATGCGATTTAGTGATCTGAAATGCCATTTCGTTTCGACGGAAAAAACTGATGAATATGCGAAATATATGAATGATAGCCCATTTTTAGTTTTGAGCTGTTGTTTTTAATATGACATAACGTTTTCAATTCATTCAATTCGAATTTTAACGGTTTGATTCAAGTCTTTGAAAACGAAGATTTCGTTTTTCTCTTCATATTTTTATATCCGATTCAAATGGAAATCGTTTCAATGGGAGTTGGTGTATTTTTTATGATTATCCCGTTTTTTCGTTCAATGGCGTTTCTGGAGAACAAAATAATGCGGATAAAACTATACTGGTATTGTGTACGGCAATCATTGCATGGTGAAAAAAGAAACTCATTTCCAACAAAATACATGCAACGAAAACCACATTTATTTGTACATTCACGACATGTGAACAGCATTCGCATTTCCCTAATACTTTTGGACGTACATCGATCGAAACTGAACATAATGGATCAAAGCCGTCATATTGTGCTTTAGTCACTTAAAATATAGCAGCTTCACATTTCATGGACTGGTGTGAATATAGTATTTTAACGGTATTGTTGCTGCATTAAACACCACATTACTCATTTCGTTCGTATTTTTTCTCACTGTTCGTAAATTCATAAAATAAATAACTTTTGCGTTCAAAACTTAATAACAAGTTCATTGAAAATTTCCAGTACTGATAAATGCAAAACTTATAAAATTAAAATTCCATTGTGGAGAAATAGAACCATTTTTTCCATACATTTCCTTTAGGGTGAACATTGATATAATTAAATTTTATATTTTCAAAAAGAGCGCGTTTAAATCAAAATCTCAATTAACTGCGAAAAAAATGCTATTTTGTCAATATGAAAATTGATCCGAAAAAGATTGATTATAGAATCCAATTGTATTATAGTATCTTTATTATCAAGTGTGCTTCAACTTGTAGAGCACTGAGCATCAGATTAATGAAAATTTTATTATTTTTTCGATTTTGTTTTCATTTGGCATTTCTTCAATGTCTCATCGACATTCCGATGTCCAACGACTTGTTAAAAACTGTGATGATAAACAATACATTCACCATCTAAATCGAGATAAAATAATAAAATTTACAGAAGCGTGCAGAATAGCAACTTAGAGGCTGGCAATGAAACGTGTTGATTATCAAATCCCATAATGCAAAACAAAAAAAAAAAGTAACCGAAAAAAAATTGCCAAGCAGATTAAACAAATGGTATAGTTGAAGTTAAAAGGCGATCAAGCATTGTGTATTTTGTATCGAATTCTTTATGAATACAAGTGACTTTGTCAAAGCAATAAACTTGAAACATCTTGCACGACAGATACAAATGAAACGATTGAGAACAAACAATCAAAACAGCAAGCCCAACACCGGATAAAAAATTATAACGAGAAACGGAATTTGCCAGAAATTAAAAGGGATGTATTAATACTATGCTTAGGCTTCGATATCGAGCTTACGAATGAAATGATCAAAATTAAAATAGAGTTGTTTGAATATTTGAATATAAAATATGGCTTTTTTCCGTATCTACATTGTGTTATTGTGCAAAATACGTATAAAATGAACGCATCTATTCATTTGAAACTCGTGAGATTGCATGAAATTCCAAATTAAATTGATCTTGAAACGAAATAGTATAGCTAAGAATTGCAAGCACTTGAAAATGCTATATCAAGTATTTTCGTAAATCAGAGTCCTTTTTCTATCAATTTTTTTCTTTTCTTTATTAATTTTTTCATTATTTTCATTGCTTTCGCTCTTTAAATATGAATTTCGATTTTGTATTGAATCCACTTTTTATAATTCTTCATGTATTTTTCCATTGCTCTCTTTGTTTCATGGCCCAATTTACACTTTTTTTTTTGGAGTATTCATTCACAACATAGATGCAGGTTACTGTACATAAACTCACAATCGATTTATTTTGAAAAAAGCTGTGAAAACAGAAAAACAAAACCAAACAAATAATCCGTTCTAGATTTGTTATCCGTTTCGTTGCGTTTCAATAACTGTTTTATTTTTTAACGAATTCAATCGGTTCTCTCTTATTCGTTTTCAATCTTTGCCGTCCACTCAGGACATACATTTCATTTTATATTTACATACATGAATGTTTTTTTGTCATTTTATCAAAACAAACAATAAAATGATTTGGTTTATCTTCTTGTTTTTCTTGCTGATTGTTGTTGTTGTTGTGTATTTTGAAAAAAAAAAATATGAATATTTGTTTATTTGAAGAGAGTTGTTCAAAACATGAGAAATTGAAACTGAAAAACAACAAAACGAAAAAACGAACTTCCGACTACTTCCGAGCGCATGTTACGACTGATATTATAATCATAGGAGTCGAAACACGAATGCCAGTTGTCACACTGGCATATAGCATACACACCGATGTACTAGGTTTATGTGCCCGGCTCAGTTTTCGTGATGTCCATGCATGTATTGTTTTTACTCTGTTGTGTGGAATTGGTTATGAAAAACCGAGACCGAAGCAAGCTGAAAAAGCTGGAAATTGGATTGTTGTGAATTTTCATTCTTTTTTGCTTATGCAGTTGCTGTTGCTGCTGCTGCTTTTAGCGAGCATTTGCCTTATGCATTATGAAATTGTAATGTGAGTTTGAGTCAGGTGATGTGAGATGTGAGTATGTTAGTTTTATTCCACTTGGATTAGATCTCTTTGGTTTATTACTACCACATTCATTGCATTCTATATTGCTGCTGGGTTTCCCTTTTGATATTCCTCTTTGAGCTCGATTTGCTTTGATTTTCAGGCTCAAATTCTCCGGAAAAGGAATAAAAAATTTCTTTCATCGACCGGCTGTTGTTCCAAGCAAAAATTCATGAAACGAATTGAGCATAGCGTCGCATGCTACATCACCATTGATGACGAAGGAGGACATATCTTCGCAATATTCCACAGGAATACAGGGAATTCAAACGTAACACGTTATACGTCATACATTCAAAATAATACGTCACTCGATTTTATGTTGCATTCGTATGTTGTGCAAAGAAATGGATGAATGTTGAATGCGGAGGTCGGGTATTTAGATTGCTGTAGGGTCGATTGTATTTAGATTTTGTGCTGATTTTAGTTTACATGAAAATATCACAAATACAACATGCCGCATCGTTCGAGAAATTAAAATGAACTGGAATGGGCCTCAGTGATTAAAAATGTGCCACAGTGATAAAAATTCAGTTTACATTTATAAACATTCACAATTCACAACAAAACGAACAAAATACACACAATAGGTTTTAGAAAAAACTATTATATTACAAAACAAACCGAGGCGAATTTCATGGACTCACAAAATTTGATTCGGCATACTTTTGAATGAATACGCGCACTGCATTGCAATTGTTTGATAAATGTTATGTATATTGCATATTGCATATTATGCATGTTGGCGAACTTACTACTCACTCCATATGAATGCGCAGAAAATTTACTTTGAAAATATTTTGGCTCCATTCCATTTGCGCCGATTTTCATAATCTGTCAACGAATTTACGTTTCCAAAATGCAATATAAACACGTGTATGTTTCATTTTATTTTGCGATTGTGTGTGCTCAGTGCTCAGCTCTATGCCGCAAGAAAATCAGATATATTTCCATGACGGTTGATATATGGAATGTAATTAAATTTCCAATAATTTGTTGTTGTTGATTGTCATAAATAAATTCGAAACTGAAATAGGATGAAATGAAAAGAATACGCCAAATTTAATTTTATAGAACGAAGAACGATGTAGCCATTAGCCATGTAGTACATGTTGGATAAGTGACGATATCAGAATGCGGCATATAATGAACCAAATTCAGCGGTAAAGCATGACTGCTAAGGCGAACTTTTATAAATGAAAATTTGTTACGAAAAATAATTATTCTGAAAAACATTTATAAGACCGAACTGAGAAAAAAGGGAATCATTCCCGATCTATAGAGCCGTCGATGTCCTTAAAAATCCAATCCAAATTCATACTGGTCATAGATTTGGTTCAACAGTTTTAAAAAAGAATTAAAAAATTTCATTAGTCACTAATCCAATGAAACCGAATTTTTTTTCTAGAATTTCTGATCCAAATATGAATTGATTATTCCTCAGGAGATCATTCCAGATATAAAGAGCCATCGATGACCCTGAAATTCCAATCCAAAGTCATATTCGTCATAGATTTGACTCAACATTTCTGTAAAAAAAATTAAAAATTAGCATTTTTCACTAATTCAAAGAGACGTGATTTTTTTCTGGGCATTTTATGATCCAAATATGAATTGATTATCTTTCAGGGGATCTTTTCTGATTTATAGAGCCATCGATGACACTGAAATTCCAATCCAAACCCATATTGGTCATAGATTGAATTCAACAGTTTCGAAAAATATTCAAAAAATTTCATTTTTTTTATGGGGTCGCACCTTATGGTATTTATTTTGATCAAATGATAACCAAAAACGACAATATTTTGGGCAATTTGATAGCTAAAAAAACATTTGATTTCTAGAAAGAAGAAACTGATAACTATTTTGGATCCACAGAGAGACACAGGCGTCAGACATTTGAAACGAGACAAAGGCACTGAAAGCCGAAGAAATGATTTTTTCTAGAAGTCAAATTTCTTTTTTAGCTATCAGATTGTCCAAAATAGAAATCATTTTTGATTTTTTTTTAGTTATTATTTTGGTTAGTTTAATTTTCAGTGTGTTTGGATTTTTCTAATGTGTTTGGATTTTTTTTTTGCAATATTATGACCTAAATCACTGCCTAAAAAAAGACCAAAAAACAAGTACCCAAACCCAAATACAACTGCCAATTTTTGAACAGCTGCCTGCTTATTTTAAGATCTTCGTTACAGAATTGGGCAGTTGTTCCGACATGCCCGCGATAAGACCAATGAACAATTACCCAAACACCAAATACAACTACTCTTTTTGGACAACTGCCCGCTTCCTTTAGGGCCTGACCCAAACGTAAATTTATGATTTTACAGGAGCTCTTGACGAGCTAGCGATCACCCCTAAGTTTCAATCCAAACTCATGTTGGCCGAATATTTGGTTCAACATTTGAGCAAAGTATTTTTTATTTATTTCAATTTTTTAAAAGATTCGTTCAAAGTTATGTATATAAAAAACGATTTTATAACTTAATGTTACACATACATCATCAGAAAATGAACTCTTATAACGCTCGATGTTGAATTAATTATTATTACTAGAGGAA
>GL503022.1:151183-163578 GCA_000149185.1 Mayetiola destructor
AACACTGGTGTCAGTGTTTTGACATTGACTCGTATCGTATTTGGATGTGCAGAATTGTTCTTTGTATACATATAAAACACAAAAACCTCTTGCTAGTTTTTCTGCCAGATTTTTTCGCCTCTTCAGTGTTCGCTTCACATATAGAACGTGAAGAACACATTAATAATAAATACAAATAAATTATTTCTTTTATTTATTATTTCAAATAATAAATTAAAAACCTTTTCCTAAATTCTTTTAAAACCCCCCAATTTTTTTTTCAGTTTCCGCGTCAATTTTTAAACCATTTAGAATTCTCTTCCGATGCTCGACATGGGTTTGATTTGAGCCCGGTAAAAACTTTTTCTGGGCAATTCAGTGCTAGCGATTTCGATTTTTTAACTGTACAAATGATAGTATTGAGACCTGGTTCATTCAATTTTATAGTTTACTGATCATGAACTTCTCATTTCGATGATTATTGTTTGAAACTTTTATTGTTTAAGAGTATCTTTTCCATGTTTTAATATAAAGCATAACTTTTTGTATCGATCCAATTCAATTAGGTTGATATATATCAGTCAAATGAAAATCGATACATCAATTTCCGAAAGGTTCGATCACTTTATTCGACTTTATTTTTAATTAATTTTTTTTAGAAAAATAACCTTTTTTAAGTTATGAGTACAAGAGCGAATATTGCTTATTCATAACTAATTCATTAATTAACTTTTAGGAATCGAAGGTAACAAATATAATTCAGTCATTTCAATCCAATTTATTATTACACATGGTAGAAATGTCATCATTTTTCATCATTAAACTTTTTCACACATTCTCGAGACGTAATGGCTTCAATGCCGCTGATTAAAGCTTTGTTGCTTAAATTGATATCATTTGTTACTAGAATAACCTCTTTACGTTGGCACTGTAACTGTAGACAGCAATTCAAAATTTTATCGTCTGCACCTTTTACGTTGATGATATGTTGAATATCATCCGTCGCTTTTTGTCCTACGAAAAGAAAATTCAGTCATTGAAATTTGTTCAACGTTTAAACCATTCGTACAAACCTCGTAAATGTTGGTTTTTTGATTTCAATTGGTTATAAAGGAATCGAATGGCTTTCGAAGCCGAATCTTTGATTGTGCAATTTCCAGTTCTGGATTTCAATCCGTCCAACTCTTGAAGAACAACAAAAGGCACGAGAATACAATGTTTTTCAGCTTAACGGGAAAAAGAAAGGGGAGAAATTAATTTTGAAAAATTCAGGAGGCATTGAGCCATATGCACTGGGTGACGGGAATAAGAAGATAAATATTTATCACACCTTTTTGCATGATACTGCGAATACACTCTAACGAATCCAGGAATATATTGGTATCAGGTACAAAGTATGCTGATTCATTTAAATCCTGAAACACAATGTCTTCAATAAAATTCAACGAAAATTCAGTTTGGTTGGCATCTTCTGTGAATGATGGTTCCCAGTCCATTTCCATATTCTCATCGTTCTGAACTATACTTGTACTCGCATTTCCGGCATCGACTACATCTGACTGGGTTTTCATACCAAAGCCATTTCGAATGACATGCAATGTATCATCATTTATTTGCTCTACATCTAACATTTCTGAATTAATGTCTGCTTCGAGTTTCTTTCGGAGTTTCGTCAATCGGTTTTGTGCTGGAGTCTTCAAACCGAATATCTTTGGAATATCAGCGCTTGATTCAGTCTTGCTTTCAATATGCTCGATTATCGATGAGATGACGGCTGCGCTTTTCTTTTTCGATGTTGCCACCGATTTCTGACGCGTTGGTTTTGGACCGTCACATTCAGATTTTTTACCTGCTGACCCCTTAGCTGATGCCTTGAAGGATATTTTAGCTTTCTCCAATCGATCCTGAGCTGTAATTTTTAATTTTTTCACTGTGTAAGGAAATGCAGTGTTATTCGAATTCAAATTGCGAAATAAAATTTTCATGATTTTACTCTCGAAATATTTTTATTATTGCTAATGATTGGCAACAGTGCTAAAGTGAAATTCGTTCAGTGTAAGCAAATCAATCCGAAATGTGCATCGTTTGCATATTTCATCACAGCCAATAACTCACCGTTGTTGGATTTACTCTTGATTTTAAGTCGATTCAATTCGCTAGCTTTCTTTTCGCTATTCGGTGGTGTCTTTTCGGCGATTTTTCCATCGTTATCGGGCTTCTTCCACTGTGTTTGTTTTGTTTTTATGTTGAAATAATAAAATTTGTTCGGATACGATCTTGATTCCTTTCGAATCCAATTTACGGGAAGATTTTCGTTCTTCGAACTCATTTTGTTGGCAACACTCAACATATCACACGTGAACGCCCATGTGCTTCAAACCACAATAAGACTATTCAATAATATTTCTCAACTCTTATCGTATTTACCGCTTTTCTTCTCGGCAGAAAAAAGTCTATGTAGTTCCAGCGTAATTTTTCCGTGTACAAAGTTTATTTACAGTTTTTATTTGACAGCTCTTCCAACATGTGTCAAAAGACAGCTGGATTTTTGTGACTTAACGATTGTAGTACTAACGTGAAGGAGACATTCGCACATTTCCCCTCATTTGAATTAACACATTGAAAATGACAGTTCAATAAATACGATGACACACTGAAGGGACGGGAACATGAAACAAAAGAACAGATTTCCAACAGTATGTGCATCACTCCATGTAAGTGTATGTAAGTCGTCGAAACATGCGTTATTTGTTTACATTTCAAGAAGATATGATTTACCATTTAGAAATGAAAGCGAATTCGATTCCGAGAATTATTGTTTTGTATTAGTTTCGGCACTGCGAATTCTATATTTAAAAAAAAACAATAAAAAAAATTAGCCAGTGGACAACACAAGCAAATCGATAACTGAACCAAAGGTGCTCTGGATGGATCATTTAATGACCGTTGGTTGTGGACGAAACAACAATTTGGTAAGAAATCGTTCGAATTATTTGAATTAATTATTTTCCAAGAAAAAGTGTTTTGTATATTGTGTGTAATATTCTGTGCAAAAATGACTCGAAAATCACATCGATTTCGTTTTTCCTTCTTTTTCGAAACAGCGATCAAAAGACATGGACAGATACGTGGCTTGCACAAAAAATATAAGAGGCGTTGGAAATGATTTGATTTTGGGACAAATTGTTGGCATCAGTACACATCCAAACAAATAATTGATATTTTGGACGCACTTTATGCGCATAAACCACCGGGTGTAAGTGAAAATTTAATTTTTCTTTTCTTTATTTTTTTTCAAAAAATAGAATTCAATGGTTTCATTTTACAGGAATCGAAATCATCATCGGATGTCGTTGTTTGCTATGATTAACAACAATAATCCCATTATCAACATTATCATATTTATTCCCAATCAATAAGGTACCGTTGTTGGATTCATAAACAATGATTTCATTTCATTCGTAAACAAAATCAAGCTGATTCATGTCCTCTTTTTCTTTTCATTTACAGGTTTTAAAAAACAAATACAACATCTGTTGTCGAACGAAGCTGTTTAAGTGGCTTCGAAAAATGTACAGTAAGTTTATATTTGCAAGCTACATTATAGAGATGGCGCTGTTGAAATTTGTAAAAATTTGTTCGTTTGTTTGTCATTCAACAAAAATGGACTTTTCAAATGAAATTAATATTTTCCGAATTCTGAATAATATTCTTTCTTGTTTCAAAATTTCATTTCGATATTTGCAAATATCGCGGGTTGATTCCGCTCCAATATTTGATGAACAAAACACGACGAAATTATCTATCAGTTAGTTGCTCAGAAGGTGTATACTGTATAGACAAAACTGATAAAAACCCGTTGCCTTGCGAATAGTGTGGTTCAATATTTAAACGGAAAATTCAATGTTTAAACAATTATTATTTTATTTACTAGAGATTGCAATAGATAAGTTAAAAAATTGGAACATATTTATTGTAATGCAGGTTTGGACTGAGCGTCATTCTCCTACATAGTTTCAGTTCAGGTTATATTTACAGCTGCTCGAAGCTGCTACTTAGAGTACAAAAAGTTCGGTTTTGATTTAATTCATTTATCAATTAAAAACGAATTTTTCAATTGAAATTCACTCGTGGCTTTTCGTCAAGTCAATGATCATTATTTAACTGTCATTATCATCACATGGAACTGAACGAAGAGCTGTCAAAACAAATACCTTCACAAAATCTAAATAACAGAATAATATTATTTACATGGGTTTTTCAATCAATGAACTGTAGCACGATGAATTAGTCGCTTCATAGCAATCGGTCAAACTCAATCACATTCTGACTAAATCGCGCTGATTGAACAAAAAAGTCTCATTCGAATTGTCAGTTCATTGATTATTAATTTCATTTGGTGTTTATTCAAAAGATGTGTTGAATGAGATTCCACATCAATTTTCGTAGACAAAGCGAACGAAGACAAAGTTTTTCAAATTTTTTGATTTCGGCACAAAATTAAAAAAAAAGAAACAATAATCAAACGAATTAATGAATGAATAGAAGTGTTACATAAAATAGTTAACTACCAATATATGTATAAGTAGTGTTGTTTACAGTATGTTCTCGTTATCAGAATCACTAAACCGTGTACTTGGTGAAATATTTGTTCTCGATAAAGGATTAGAAATTCCTTAGGTTGCCGTTAGCTAAATTTGTGATAATTTTTCTTCTTTTACCGCACTATGAAATTCCAAAATAAACAGTTATCAAAAGTATTCGATTAGTATTTTATCGGTTCCGATGTCAATGTGGCATTGTCAAATATCATGCACGAATTATTCTCAAATCGGGTAAACAAATGGGCTAATCTGATTGTTGATTTAGAATCTTCTTCGAGTATGATTTTGAATTTGGCACAATACTTCTGATGCTACAAGGCTTTTTCAAATTTTGCAAGATTTTTTTCTATTGATGAACCTAAAAAATAAAAATTCAAATGATGAAATATTCGACATACACAATAATAAATCGTCAGTCAAATTAAATCCGTCCACTCGTTTTGATGATATTTATCAGCTAATTGCATAGTTTTAAATGCGCGTGACTCAGTATTTATACAAAATTGATTCCACAGCAAATTCAAAATTGAACGAAAATGATGTGCTTTTTTCTTCTTATTTTTTTGTTTTGTTTCAAAGGTGTCATGTCCACAAACAACGAAAATCATAAAAAAGAAGTAACGAGAATTCACAGAAACGTACAACAACGAAAAATAAAAAAAGCAATATTATTCTGAACGATACTCAAAGATAAATACATATTTGATTGAGTCAGTTATCAATAGCATTGATGCAAGTCGTGCGATTCTGTAAAAGAAAAAATAGACGCACCGATTTCGTCATTCTAAATTAACGTTCATTCGATTGCGTTACATTGAACAGCAATAATCATGAAGTTTGCAGAACATTTGGCAGCCCATATCACTCCAGAATGGAGAAAATGCTTCATCAATTATGAGGTTTGTACTGAATGAATTCCTCTAGAAGGATCTCCTATTCCAACTTCGCCTGTCACATATACACACACACACTTACATTCCATTAAATATTTGGCGAAAAATAAATGGATTAAAATTGGGTTTTGGTCATATAAATGTATACTACGCTTTCATATGTGTTTGAAATTCAATTTCGATTAATTTATTTTATGTACAGGGTGCAGCAAGGCTAACTCCCTGATTTCTTTTTTAAATAGCTCAAAGTAGCTCAAAGAATAGAAAATATATCTTCATATTCCTAGAAATGACATATCATTAGCACCAATATATTTCATTTTCATCATTCAAATGGTGTATTTTCATTAAAATGAGCAACATATTCACCGATTCGACAACATATTCACAACATAAACTGATGCGATTGACTCTTATGCTGGCGTTCAGCTTACCAAAATTGTTTTCATACACAAATCAATCCAGGGAATGATGCAGATCAATCAAATTAGGTTAATCGAAATTGAGTCAGAGGTATAAAATGTGCCAACAAAATGAATTTTAAATATTATCGTAAAACAAAGTATTTTGAACCAATACTCCACGGAAATTCTATTGAGTTGACGTTTCAAATGCACTATATGGTTAGGCATTCCGAATCCCGAATAGAATTGTTTTAGTTTTGGAATATTTCTATAAGGTAGCTAATTATGCCGCACCCTGTATTAGAATGTAGATCAATACCGATGCGTTCACACATTGAATTTATCAGTTCACAGTGCACATTTGTTCGAAATAAAATACAAATAATGTTAATGTTAACCGTTCATTACCCCATATTTAGCATTTTAATTAAATATTATTTATTTATTTGAAATTGTATTGGGCGAAGACATTCAGAGGCCAACCAGCATTTCGAACATATTTTGATCTGTATTCCATTGCAAATTTATTCAAAATTCAATTTCATTTTCATTGATTATTATGATTCATTTATGCAAATTATTATTTTCAAAAACCAATGCATCAATTTCAGACACAATCAACCATGATTTTTTTCCTTTTTAAAATTTAAACTTCATTTACATATTCAAACTGCACATCACTTTATTTCATTTTGTGCATTCATTTTGTGCATTTTATTTCTCTATTTCGCATAAATCAAAGTAATTTCCATTTTGAATCACTTTTTATCTTTTTATTTAATTAATTTGATTTTATTTTCTATTTATCGTCATTTTTTATATTCTTTAAAAACGCACAAAACCGAATACTGAACACTAAACATCAACATTATACATTAATAACTACCAAAATGGGAATAGGAAATGAAAGGAATGATTTACTTGGCCGTCGAAGAAGCGCCTTCTATTGACAGCGTTGAAGAGGAAATTCTAAAGCGTCATTTCGCCAATTTTGATGAAACATTTTTCTCTTATTGCGAACAAGAATTAAAGAAAATCAATACATTTTATTCAGAAAAATTGGCCGAATCACAGCGCAGATATGCAGCCTTGTCGGTGGAACTCAAAGAGGCAAATGAAAATGCCCAAAAAATCATCAAAAAAAACTCATCACAAAAAGTGCAAATACCACAGCGCAAGGTACAGGAATTGAAATTGGCATTTAGTGAATTCTATTTGAGTTTAATATTGTTGCAAAACTATCAAAACCTCAATTATACGGGATTTCGAAAAATATTGAAAAAACATGATAAATTATTGCGTGTTGACCATGGAGCTAAATGGAGAACGGAACATGTTGAAACGACGCATTTTTTCACCAATAAGGACATTGATCGAATGATTCAGGAAACTGAATCGGTGGTTACCAATTCATTGGAAGGAGGTGATCGGCAACGTGCCATGAAACGTTTACGTGTTCCACCGTTGGGAGAAAAACAAAGTCCATGGACTACATTCAAAGTTGGTTTATTCTCTGGGTGCTTCATTGTATTATTCATCTCTGTAGTATTATCGGGTAAGATTTTGTCGAACCAATTGTTTCTTTCAAATGTTTTGCGCAATGTTGTTTCTTATTTCATTTTAGCAATTTTCCACGATGCGTCGACTGAAAATTTAAAAATTGCATTCCGCTTATACAGAGGCCCATTACTTATAATCGAATTTATATTCTTAATTGGCATAAATGTGTACGGATGGAGAAGCTCAGGCGTCAATCATGTACTTATTTTTGAACTTGATCCTAGAAACCATTTGTCTGGTAAATATTTTCACATCTTCGCTGTTCATTATCGGTTTTTTATTGAGTTCATTATTATCGGGCGCCTTATCTAGTTTGCCAAAAAATTAGGTCCGTAAAATTAGGAATTCTAAAATTCTAATCAATGAGGCGACTAACATTAATATTTTCTTGAAGTGGTCATGTTTAAATGTATAGGGTAAAGCCCAGTTTTCAAATGACAAACTTCTTTTAATTTCTAACATCTTAGAACAACATTTAATGGAGCTGGCAGCTATATTCGGCGTTGTTTGGACATTGAGCATCCTCAGCTTTTTATATAGTTCCAGCTTAAGTATTCCGCCATATATAAATCCATTAGCATTGGTCATTATTATGATTTTATTTCTCTTGAATCCAATGAGAGTCCTCAGGCACGATGCACGTTTCTGGTTATTACGGATTACGGTATGATTATTATAATGATAAATATTGAATTCACAATGATATCCATTTATATGACGAGTATTTTAATAATTATATCTGACTTCAGGGTCGCATGATTGCTGCACCATTTTTTCATGTTGGTTTTGCTGACTTTTGGCTGGCCGATCAATTGAATTCATTGGTAACAGCACTGCTTGATTTTCAGTACTTAGCATGTTTTTATGTGGTCAATGGCAACTGGCTCGAGGCGGGAGGTATGTTTAGTATCTTTCTGTCGGAATAACCTTTATATAATATATCAAAACATCTGCAGATACAACTCAATGCATGGAAACGAATTTTACATATCGTCCAATTGTGAATTGTTTACCGGCATGGTTTCGTTTTGCTCAATGTTTGCGTCGTTATCGTGATTCAAAAGAAGCATTTCCACATTTAGTGAATGCTGGAAAGTATTCTACAACATTTTTGGTTGTAATTTTTGCAACGTTGCGATCATACCATGCATCATCATATAAATCCACTTTTGATAATCCTTATACCATTTGTTGGCTGCTAAGTAACTTTTTAGCATCAACTTACGCCTATATTTGGGATATCAAAATGGATTGGGGCCTTTTTGACAGCAATGCGGGGGAAAACAAATGTTTACGAGAAGAAATTGTTTATTCGTCAACTGTAAGTGTTCTTCTTACTCACATTTTCAATTGAAATGAAATGATTTAAATGATCTTTTTTATTTGCAGATATTTTATTACTTCGCAATAATCGAGGACTTATGCCTACGTTTCGTCTGGATTATCGGGTTCTTTTTAACTGAAGCAAAAATGATAACAAACGATTATCTTATGTCAGTAACAGCACCGCTCGAAGTTTTTCGACGATTTGTCTGGAACTTTTTCCGTTTGGAGAACGAACATCTCAACAATTGCGGTAAATTCAGAGCTGTTCGAGACATTTCGATCAGAGCGATATCAAATGATGATCATAAACAAATATTGCAAATGATGGATGAACATGATGGAATTGATAATCGATATACCAAAGGCAACAGACCAAAAACACGGAAACAGAAAGATCCAGAACGTAAAGCTTTGCTCCAAACCTTACATGATTCCAATAATGATTTATCAATTAGCTTAAACAGCACAAAAAAGGTTTGATTTAAATGTGAAGGCGACATAAGTTCTCAATATGACAATTATTCAAAGCTCAACGGTGGCCCCAGTTACATACTTTGTCATTTGAAATTATATTTCCAATTTGAGAAAATTTCTTGATTAAATATCAAAGATACGCAATTTTACATTTAATGCATAGTTCAACGTGAAAAGACAGGATTTATTATTATTGTAAACATCAATTGAACATTTGAGACCTATATAAACTGTTAACGACACTCTCCTAGAATTTCATTGATTCGTCCCTGACCCAATCTTGATTTCTTCTTCTCATTGATTAACCATGATGGAATATTTTTCAATGAATGTGCACCGGGGAAGCGTTTTGGTGGCTCGGGACCAATGAATGGATCGGTTTTCCTCAATTCACGCACTAGAAACTCTTTGTTGATCTGTAAAAAGAATATTTTTCATTATTCATTAATTTTATTATTATCACGTTAATTGCCAAACAATCACGCTGATGAAAATTACCTGTTTCGGATCTCGATAGCGATCAAGGTACAAATTGAAGGCCTGCTTCAATGGGAAATGTCGTTCTGTTGGATGGTATGGTTTCGGGAAATCGTATTCAAATACTGGTTCCTTCCTGTCCAGGACATGATGATAGAATTCAGTTAGTGTTGTATCCCAATCGGCTTGGAAAAATGATAAACCGGCTGGCGTAATTTCATCTTGATACTTCCGATAAAAATCAAAGGTTTTGAAAGTACGTTTGTCCAAATCGTTTCTATGAATTGATATTTACAAGGAAGAAGTGACTTGAGCAGGGTGTTTGATTGAAATACAAAATATGTGGCTTACAATTTTTCCACTTTGTAGCTATTAAAGTCGATTTCTTTTTCTTGTTTATATAAAATAAATATGTGTCGATGGAAACCAGTTCCGAGTGGCGGGAACGGTTGAAGGTAAGGCACGATAGTCTCGCCATTCGACACATCTCCATTAGGGATATTTGCTCTGGAAATCGAATATTTTTATTGCAAAACTTGAACTATTTCAATTTTGAATGAAAATGTCTACTTACACAAACCAATGCACATATTCTTTGTCCTGTTCTTTGAAATGACCATCCGGATTTGTTAAAACAAGGGTCCATAATGTATCGTCATCAGCCTAAAAAAAATTTGATTTGTTGAATGGTCGAGTCGATCATTTGTTTATTATTTGTGTTTACCTGATTGGGCAACAATTTCTTTTTGGAATCAAAATGAACTTCTGGTTGATTTCTAGCATGTAGTGGTTTCAGCGTATTTCCAAAAAAAACAGGAGCATATTCCTCATCGGTTACTGCATACTGAAATTCAATCAATGCAAATAAAATTGACTGTCTCATAATATACATATGTTACATGTAACTCACTCGAATATTCAGTTCGACCCTTGGCAGAAAATAAGCATATCCGAACAAATGCTCGTAAATGCCGTAGTGTGAAGCAATTTTTTGCAGTTGAAATTGTCCCTCATTCTCAACCCATGACTGCTTCACTTTGTCCAAATCTACGCTTACTATTGTGGATGCATTCAGAATTGCACAAAATTAGAAAAAGTGATTTGAAAAATTTATTTTCGATCGATTTAACTTACACTGAAGTTTTCTAGATTGTTTTTCAATTTCGGGATTAGATTTGATTTTTCGTCGATGCTCTGCTTTAAGTTTAGTTTCCTCACTTCTAAGCATTCGATGTGCCGGAAATCCAATATCCACTGATTTCTTTTCTTCGGCGAACTTTTTTTTGTTCTTTTTTTCCCCTAAAATATTCAATTGATTGTAATCCACAGAACATAACCTCAATCTTGTTCTACTCACATTCTAATCGTTTTTCAATCGTTTTTGCTACTCCGACTGGCTTACCACGTAATCGATGACCATGTCGAATAGCTGTGGTGGCTGTAAGTGGATTAAATAATTTCAACAATCCACAATTCTGCGGAAATTTTAAAACTACCTTCCCCAGCATCATTGACCAATTCTTTGCGTTAAATTTTTTAATTCATATGGGTGATGGATGACAGTAGCTGACAGCCGACTTTTAATTGCCAAGTAAAAACTGCTGTTTGATGCAGGGTCTCACATCTGAAGATACATTTCATAATGTATTCTCAACATTCAAAATTTTACTTTTGAATGCATACAAAAGACGGATGAATATCGTCAGCTGATTAAAATATTTCTGTTTATTCAAGTGCATTTAATAAATGAATGGGTTCTAATCAAAAGCATGGATTGATATTCAGACTTTTATTAACATTATGATGAACACAATAAAATGAAATCGATGAAATCGTTACAAAGAATAAAAGCGAGTGAAGCAATTTATATCACCATTATTTGTAATTCGGTTGCCCGCATTGAAAGTGATTAAGAGTCTTGATTTAAGCTTTAATTCAACCAGCAATGTTTATACTCAATATTTTATTAGTCGCGATGCTGATTCCAGGAGCTGTTAGTACACATGCATCGATCAACAAAAGTGAATATTTGAATATAAATAATGACACGGCACGGACATTAGAAGCGAAAATGGAAATAAAATCCAACAAATCGACACAGTTTGGTGATGGTCCGATTTGGTGTGAATGGAGGCAAAGCCATCATTTGGTGTGATATAGTCTTTATCGTTTTGATGATAGAAATGGAAAAATATATACTGCAATTATTTGGCCAGAAAAAAAAAGAATGCTGCGTTCATAATCCCGATCAGGGGTTGTGATCATCACTTTATTGTTGGATTTCGATTGAGTTTTATGGTTGAGTCATAACGTTCTCAAACACTCACAGATCAATTTTGGACATGTTCGCTAAAGCGCCCACTATTGATCGTTCTTTGACCCCGATCTGGCTTAAAATTTGACAGTATTCCTGAAAAGGATTGAAAAAGAACTTTCCAAAAATAATATGGATTCAACATTGGCCATGCCCTAACTTTATCAACCTACGGACTTATTGAACGCCCTAGTATTATATTGTGTTCGCAGATGTTTGCTTAAATTCCCTGTCGATGTTAATCGTTGATACTTTTTGATTGTATGGGTGTAAAATAGGGTTTCCACAAAATTTTCGTTCTATGATCAAAGATCATTTTTAGATTCTTTGTGACATTTAAAACACAATTGTAAAATTTTTTTTG
>GL503022.1:182669-197790 GCA_000149185.1 Mayetiola destructor
CCCCTTGGATTCACCAGCAGAATCAATAGAAGATTCATCAATTCAATCAAGATTTGTTTTTGTGACCGCCTTCAAAATGTCATCCTTTTGCGTCTTGATGCGCGAAATAGTTGATTCGACTACTCCATATTTCATAGCCAATACAGCACCACTAACACCTTTGCCTAATTTCTCTAAAATTTCACACTTTTGCTTTAAATTTAAATTTGGCCTTAAATATGAAAACAAAAAATGTCGATTTTGTTCTCTTAGTCTTAAAATGTAAATCTTATTGATAATTCGAAGAAAATTCGAAATAATCGAGAAAAATTCCAGCCAAAAATTGGCTTCAAAAAACTGGATATTGCAAAAATCGAGCCTTCGAAAAATCGAGCGTCTACTGTACATAAGACGCTGTGTATAGCGCTCTCTTTTTCTCTCTCTTTCTTCCCATGAGGGCACAAAATAATTAGGACAACAAAATAATAATTGAATTATTAAACAGAAAAAAAGTTGCTTCCAAACACAAATGGATTCACAACACAATCGTAGCGTTTTCGAAGCGAGCAGTCGTGCAATGAATTGCGGACGCTTGCGAATTGATATGCGTCGAAACGCTCCGCAAAATATCCGGCAACACTCCAACCGCACACTTTCTGTGCCCTCATGGGTTTATTTGATTCAGCCGACGGAAAACATGTTAATTCAACAGCGCAGTGATTTTGTCAATTCCGTTCTGTGCGAATATGCAAATGTACTGAATAAATTTATTTATTCGCATTCGTATGTTATTTGTGTTTGTTTATTTGTTTCATTGTCTTGACAGCGTCACTTGTACATTCTGCGAATTATAGCAATTAAAAAAAACCAAGCTATTCGCACAGAACAAAATCGATGAAATCACTGCGCTGTTGAATTACCATGCTCTCCGTCGGTCGAACCATAAAAAGAAAGACCCCACTCCGATCCCGGGATAGGCCTTCAAAGATTTTTTCGGGAATCACTCTAAAGGAGACCGAAAATGGAAAACGGAAAACAGAAAAACAAAAAACGAAAACAAAAAAAGTTTTTCCAAATTTTTTTCTCAAATTTATTTTTTTCAATTTTTTTTCTTAAACTTTTCTCTATCAAATTTTTTTTCCCACGTTTTTTTGTTAAAATTTCTTTTCCTCAAGTTTTTTTCTCTCAGATTTTTTCTCTCAAAATTTTTTTCTCATTTTTTTTTCAATCATACGCTTTATAACGTCGCAATCAATCACTACTACCGAGTTTATTTTGGCAGTATATTATTATTATAAAACACGCATGACGTACATATGTTATAATAATCAGAATAAATAGAATTATTTAATAACAACCACGATACAAACTACAAGCAATTAGAAATTCTAATTCTAATATAGAATTTGCTAATTCAATTTCACGTCTCTCATTGTGATCATTTTTTGAAGTTGGAAACGAGGTGCTATGTACATTTTCTGGTTAAATTTCAAACTGAGTGATCGCAAATCAAAGACATGGTTTCTGGAGCATAGCGAAAGATTTCAAATCAAAAATTCAATTGCATATAAACATATGCGTCCATCATTGGTATGTCGTTGATATTCAATGTTCATTTTTTGAATGATTTGCCTTTAGTTTTTGCTTGAATGAGCCATATGTGAACAGATGTGAATGGAAAAAAATGTATTTTATTTTGTCAGCACATATTTGAAGTGACTTGTAATCCAGCGTAGAGCAAAAAATGATTCGAAAACTGAGCCGAACACATTAAATTTCTAAAAATCAAACATTTATATAAATTGTCCGGCTACCGTTCACCATTATTATTATATTTGACGCATATAATAATGAGATTATACTAATCGTGTTAAATACAAGTTATACTGCTTTGTCGACCAAGATGTGAATTGACATTTGATCAATTTGTTTGTGAATGAAATTAGAGACGCATCGATAAAAGTTGATGAGAAAATGTGAGAGAGCTTAAATAAAATGTCTGGAAAATAATTGAATTTGCATTTTGATTGAATGAAAATGGTATTGGACGCAACTCAGCGTTGCAGTGTACATTTGTATGGTTTAGAGCAAAAATGTCATGCAGAAAAGTTTCACGAATAACGCAATTTGGCGATTTTTGTACTTCAATATCTCGGTGATTATGGCGGTGCGTTTTTCCACGGAACTTTTCCGAATGAAATTTTTTCTCTAAATCATGAATTTGATGAGCACAGGCTCCATCAATTTCAAATGATCAGAATTATTTCAGGCAGTTTACACACAAGACATAATAAATTTGATTAGTTTATATGGTTTGGATTCCAACTTTCAATGCTCGTGTTGGTAATTCAATATGATTAAATCAACAATCGAAACTTTATTTCTATGCGTGGAATTGAAAACGTGGCAAACATTTATTTTTGGAATTTGTGAACATAACTGATGTTTCAATATTCAATACAGTAAGCTATAAATTGTTTTAGAGCCAACATGCGGAATCGTTGAATCCATGTGAATAATAATTATAATAATAATAATAATAATAATAATAATAATAATAATAAAATCATTGAACCTTGGAAGCTCCAAGTGTCAATTTGGTACGTGTGTCTCACTAATGGTTTCGAACAATTATATCGATCCACAATTATTTATTGTCATTCGATATATTCGTGCTTCAGGCGATATGCAGACGGACGACGGAGGATTCTTACTGTGTTGGAAATGTTCAATAAATTGATCGATTCTGATGTGATTAGATGTTTGCTTTTGACCTGATAAGTGAATTATTCGTTTAACTTTTTCATATACAAAAATAAGACGAACACAGCAAAGAAAAGCAAACTATTTTATTGTTCAATGAATAATAATGCAAATCCTGTTACTCGTTGAAAAACTTTAATTTAGTAGAAACTGAAAAGATATTTTCCCCAAATATGTTTACGAATTAATCGCTTATACCAGCTTGAGATCCGAAATTCGAATCATACGAGGAAACCACATTGCCATATTTTGAACGATAAAAGTGATGTACAGGGTGTCCCAAAAATACGGTTTTTTGAAAAATTGCCCGAAAGTATTTTTTGGACACCCCGTATGATATTATTTTCACTTTCAGTGTTCGATTTTATTATAAGATCTAAACAGATATTGTTTTCGTAGAGAATATCTGAAAAATTTAGACAATCCGGCCAGAGTCGTTAAATAATAAGCCACTGTCACTTCACCGAAAACTCATTAGAATAATTGACAAATAGGAATATGAGAAAGAAACTACGGACAGACAAAGAACTGGCAGTTTTATTGGTCGGACAGGAGATAGAAGATAACTTTCTTACGACAAGTGAGAATACTTCTGATATACGAACTCATGCCGTGATAAATGTTTTCAAGGTCATGAGTGGATGCAAAAAATAACAACAAACTACTTTTTCTTTTCCAAACGACCAATGACACTAAAACTTTCGAAATGGGATTTTTTCCAAAAATTTAAACTTTCCACTTAATATCTAACAAAAAATAGGCCACAATTTCTGAATAATCGAAACTAATAACGCCTCATCTCCAATGCCATCACTATTAACGATTTTTTTCGGTTTTTCCGCAAAACCATGCCACAGTCTGTTCAACGTTTTGTCGGAGTTTTGATGCACATCTTTTGCATTGGTTGTAAAAATAACTTTTTCTTAGGTTTTTTTATACTCGAATTCGCACAAGCCAGAAGTAGCCAAAAAGTAAACAACGATGGAGTAAAAATAGAATTTAACGTCAATAATACATTTACAAGATACGAAGTATGATTATGAACGATGAAAAGGTGGCCCAAAATTTAAATTGCTTAATGCACAAAAGCATAATAACAATCCATCGTAACGCTTTACTCTTTCAATTTCATACTTAAATTATTGTTTATTCGAGACAAAGATGTCTTGAATGCAAGCAAACTCAATGGAACTGGCGCATATACGGAGAACGTGAGTCTCAATCATGTTTTTCGTGATCTTTATTTTACAAATAATTTTATAAATTCAGCATGAACCGTGTTGCTAATCCTTTCTCCATCATTAAAACTAGAAGAGCATTAATCACATCGTCGGACGACCAATAGATAAATCTTCAATATTCAATGATTTATTAAATTAGTTCAGAGTAATACAATGAAGTTGTATTTTATTTTTCTTTCTAACCAAATCAATTTGAAATGTTGTGTTTAACAGGTGTCTGAAAAATGACTACAATCAGTCATCGACCGATAAAATTAATCAGTTTTTGGATTAAACCATAATGATTTCGAATTGATCGCACAAACGTTGTTCAAACAAATTAACGAGCGTTGGCTCGATGTACTACACATTGCCCATAGGTACTGAACAAACGTTTGGCCGCAACGGATTTACTAACATCGGATTATGTAACGAAAGAAACTTGATTTCCATTTCATTTTTAACTTCAAGCGATCTATAAATTCTTTATTTTCGTTTATTGACCTAATTTTCAACTAGAATATAGTTAGTTTAAAATATAAAGATCAAAAATACATTCAAAATGAAGAAGGAAGAATATAAATAAATTAAAATACCCCAATTGCGTGGAGTTCTACCGAGAATATAATTTTTATTTTTATTATATATTCCACGCCAGAGATTGAACTTTTTTGCGGTTCTTCGTGCAGGCTCCTCATAAACTTGTACGCCATTTCGGTCGTTTCTTCCTTTCCGCTCCATGGCTTGTATAAGAACTTCTCAATTATTATTAATATTATTATTGAATTATTATCTGATTCGTGAGACTTATTCTCTTTGTTTAGGAAATAACGTTATCACTACTTTATTCCATTTCGAGTTGTTTCCAAGCGAAAAATGAAGTTTGTAATTATGCCGACTATTTTTCGCAGAGAAAAATTGAATAAATAAAAATCAGAAAATATTCGCTGATTTCACCATTTTTACATTTTTGTTCGATTCACTTTCTTAATTTTAGATTGAATTTCAAGACTAATGACTTAATGTTCTGATGAAAAAACCAATTAAAATTTTATTATCAAAAGAACTTAATGGATCCCATTGAAATCTGGCACTTGTTAAAAAAAGAACACTTAGTTTTCCTGGTGTTTATTGATGAATGGAATTTCGTATTATCTGTTTTCTTCGTTCAAAAATTTATAGAAATGTTCATGAATCCAACAATATTTATGCATTTTCTGCTTCAGAATAGTTAAGTCGAAAGAATATTCTCGCATTCGCAGCGAACCAGTTCCGTTGGAATATCACGGAGCATTTCTGATTGTACTTCCGAACTAGACCAATACTATGTGCAAACTAAACCCTCGCATATGTACCAAGAACAACGGAAAGCCTCGATAGCTCGATGCCACAGAACAAAATATAATATTCATGAGTGTGTGAATAAAGAGTGAATCAATTGTGCCAAAGCAAAATGAAACACACGGTAATTGAATATTGAATGCGCTGTGCCAAACTTTCCCGTTGAATTGATCAATGCTACAAATACAATTGAACGAACTCAGGATCCTTTATATCTTTGTAAACTGTTTTATATTTTGCAATAATTTGGTTCAATGTATACGAACGAAACATATTCAATATTTATTACAGCAACATGTGTGAGCCAAGCGGGTATAACCGAAACTATTTACCAATATATCGTTTTCTCCGTTGCACAGTTGTATCATTATTATTCGAAGTGTAATTGTGTAATATAATTACGTTAGTATCGCTATTCGTGTAAATTTGTTTTCAGTGGCGACTTTGTGTATGGTCTGGTATCGACTTATATGCGATTGTAATCACGGACCGTGGCTTTTTTTCTAGGCATTTGTTGATCCAAATGTGAATTGATTATTTCTCAGGGGCTCATTTCTGATTTATACAGCCATTGATAGATAGCCCTGAAATTCCAATCCTATAGGAAATGAATTGAGTGAGAGAAACGTTCCTGTAGCTCTTGCGTAAAAAACTTGCAACGCCGTGTTATCATCGGCTTGCGATTTAGATTCCATTTGTCGACCATTTCATCTATCAATAAAATTTTTGATTTATCAAACACAAAGATTTGTTATTAAAAGTCTAGAAGAAGAATATTTTGCCTAATACGATGGTTAACTTGAATAAAAATAATACTAATAAAAGTATTGGAATTGTTTCGACAAAGCAGGTCCCTTCACGATCCAGTGACAGGACTAGTAAACTCAAGTCTCCGTACTCAAGGCTGGAGACTTAGGGACGGCCATCCCAACGACGTCCAATGCTCGTTGGGACGGCCGTCCATTCGTTTAGTACACAGACTTCAGTACGGAGACTTAAGTTTACTCGTCCTATCACGGAATCGTGAAAAGGCCTGTGGCAAAGTGGCTCAATATTATTGATTTCAATGACAAATTTCTTAAGAAGGAAGCAATGTTTTGAAAAAAGAGAGTTGGATTGCTACGAACGAAAAATCACGAAATTTTATTGTTGCGTTGAACCTTCGTGATAAAACAATATTTCTCCATATTTTTAACATTTTAAAAACGATTGCCACTTTACTAATAACAATTGCAACTTAGGAACGAAGTTTTTCAAGATTGAAACGTACTAAAACGTATTAACGAAATTCTACGGGCGGAAATCGCTTGAATGTCTTAGGCCTAACATTGAATATTAGATTGAGGCATTTATTCGATTTAAAAATTGAATTTTTAACATTATGGTTGATTACTTATAAAAGAGTCACTTGGACAGGCCACTCGATAAACAAACTATTTTCGTTGAACATATTTGGCTGTTAATTGTTTTTGTTCTGTCAGTGCTCTTGCTTCATGTATTATGGATGGGATGTTGAAACCCTAAAATAGTTCGGCATAAACTTTGAATAACATTTGAGAGCAAATAAAAACTTTGAGTCAAAATACCTGCATTTTTGCCGCCTCTAAGGCTCCTTTATTCGCTGTCACGGTAATTGCTTTGTGAAATAATCCAAAAGAAATAATTGTAAACATTCGCTCACGAATTTTTCCACCAATAACTAGTCGACCGCGTGGCCATACATTGAATTCCTCGTTCTCCGTTAGATCTGGGTACACTTTGATCGTTTTTAGAAATATTTCCGCTCGTTTTCTTTCGTTTTGGCCGCCAACGACGTTAAGTATGCTGAGAAAGCTATCAATTGCCGTTTTACATGCAATCAATTGTTTACCTAATAGAGCAATTCAGTTTTAAAAATGGAATAAAATAAAATGCAAATAATTTTGCTCCTAAGTTACTTGTTTCTGATACCTTGAAATAGATCATCTAAAAATCTCTTCGTTGAAGCTAAGCTTTCTCGGACTGCTTGTTGTGTGAGGATTTCCTGATCAAATTCATAATCACAACATTCACAGGTTAGTGAGCTTACGAATGCCATTATTGTAGTTACGTCTAAATTTAATAATTTAATATCTACAAATTGTGATTTCTGATGACCTGCGGCTTTTCCATTAATACGAACTTCGATATTCAGGTCGCGTAACGAATTCTCCAATTGTCCATCGATTTGGTTTGCGAAATCAAAAACAATCTAAAATTGAAATGAGTAATTCGTTTTGCCATTCAATTTATATCTAAGTAATAAGTCCTCTATTAACCTTTGGATTTTGGAAGCGAAACTGATTGTAATTTGCTCCTTCCGAATAACTAATTGCATGGTCTAAGATGCTTTTTGCTCCATAGTTTGATCGCCCGAAGGCGATATCGTTCAGCGCTTTAGGATTTCGTGCTATAACTTTAATCCAGGTTGCACCATTATCAGCTACAATGTCCACACGAAATGAAGACTTTTTACTTTTGCCGATTTTTACAGGGAAATCTACACCTTTGACATCTTTGGATCGTCGAATAGTTTCAATTAAATATGCAAAATGGGCCAAATTGCTACATAATATGTTACTGACTTTCAAGCTTTTTGATGCTATTGCCTATGATATCAAACCAGATTTGTTCAAATTGCCTTAAAATCTGTTCTATAAATCTAGGAAGTATGTACTTACTTTTTGCAAATAAATGATTTCACTTGTAATTTTTTTCTGTATTTTACTAACTCCGCTTATAATTTGTTCAACTTCATCTAAAGCTAATATCAATTTTTCACCAGTTGCAATTTTCTCCGCAGCCAGTGAGTATAAGGTGATTTTATCTTCGGTTGCTGATAAATCGCACATTTTGAATGGATACTGTTAACACTATATTTGTCACAGCGATATGCTACCGACAGCTGACACTTCGGTGTCAAATATCTGACATACACAAATGTTTCAAGTATTTGGGTACTTAAAACGAAATAAAAAGAGAAAGAGTGCGGAATGGATGCGATGTCAAGATAGTGCAATACATAGTGTGAGTTTTCGATCAAAATTAATAAGCACAGTCCATTATAATAAAAAATTGATAAATAAAATATGGGATGGTTTTTTCAGTTGAATAGATTTTAATCTTTATTTTTCACGAATCAGTATCGATAAGATGTTGAATCACTGAACATGATGCAGTTTAGCAATAAACTAAATTTTCATCACTTTAGAACTTTTTGAAGCTCTTTTTTGATCCGGCTCCTTTAGTGACTTTCAATACATTGAAACGCACTGTTTTGGAGATTGGTCGGCATTCACCAACTGTAACGATGTCACCGATTTCAACATCTCTGAAAAATGACAGGAATGGAGAGCAGATATTCGTTAAGTACAATTTAGGAAGATAAATGAAAACAAAATTCTATTGGGGAAAATAAAACGAAAACATTGTTGAGCCATGTTTATCAGCAAATTGACTGTGAATCAATTGATTTTCAGCATTTATGTAATATGAAGACTGTCGTGATTATGTGAAACATCATTTAAACAAAAATTCAACAATTTCGCTCAACATTTTAAAAAATCACTCCAGCTAAACAATAAACTAACCTGAAGGCTGGCGACAAATGAACAGACATGTTCTTGTGTCTTTTTTCGAAACGGCTGTATTTGCGCACATAATGCAAGTAGTCACGACGGATGACAATTGTACGTTGCATCTTCAATTTTTGGACAATACCGTTCAAGATACGACCACGGATACGTACATTTCCGGTGAATGGGCATTTGTTGTCGATGTATGTACCGTCTATTGCCTATTTAATTTAAAAATAAAGAAAGAATTGAATGAGTTACTTTTTTTCTCTCGTCACGGCTGATAAGGACTTGAGTATGGTTTACTTCTTTTGGTGTTTTGAAGCCCAAACCAACATCTCGGTGGTGACGAGTACGAAGTTTGCGTGGACCGGGGATGTTCTTTCGCCGGACAACTGGTATTGTTAATTGTTTTTGGAAAGCACGTTCAGTCTACGAATGAGGAGAAGGAGAGAAAAAGAAAGAGAGAAAGACAGAAGCAAAAATGTTTATAATTTACTCTATAAAGCTCAATTACAATGCCCACTGGCACACTCGATTTTGTAAGGTTATGTTTTTTCAGCCTTTCGGCGACACTTGAAATTTTAATGCTTTTACATAATTATATGAAATGAATTTGTTTTAAGTCGTTTTATCCTCAATTTTGTATTCAGAAGAACATCATTTTATGCGAACGTATTACAATTGAAAAGATCACATTCCAGACACCCGAATTCCTTTTACAAATAAACACGCGTGGATAGTGAAACACCAGACATTTTCTGAATGAAATTTTTTCATTTAATTTTGCACAAAATGAAAAAGTTCAATTATCTTTGGATTTAAATTTTTACAAAACTGAGAAAACATCTCTTAAACTGTTTTAAAAATTGAGTTCTGATAAAAAAAAATCAATTTTTGTTTTCACGTTCTGCACAATACGTACCTGATCGGCCATGTTTCAAAATGAAAAGAACTTCAGTAAAGCGGAAACATCTATTTCAGCCATTGTATAGCAACTGTCAAACTGGTAACTGCTCGAAATCGAACATACAGCAGTCGAACGCATTGCTATTCTCGAAATTTCGAAAATGATTTCGAACTTTGCGATAGCAAGAGTCAAGCAGAATTTGTCCTCCTATTGATTTCAAAAACTGAAACTAAAAAAATACTGATAATATTTATTTGTTAATATTTCGATTAAAACAAGAATGATTCTTCATCAGATCATTTTTTGGTTTTATTGTTCGATTAAGATGGGGTCAATTTTCAATGATAAAATGAAACTATATCTAATAAATAAATTGATAGTAACTCAAATGAATATCGAAACGGAGCGAATTTTTCGCTGTTTAATCGTTTTTTTTATCATTTTCTTTGGTGGGTTTGTGTGTTAGTTCTCTGCACTCTTTGTACAAGCCATTTAAATTGAAAGCAGCTTTCACATTGTCCTTGGAGAAAAAGAACTTTTGTAATTTGCTTTCGGCATCAATTTCAGGTCTTCGCAATATCTCTTTTCCCTCTTTGAATAAAATAATTGTTGGCAATTGGCGACTCAATGAACTGTCCGAGATTCGATATTTTTTTCCAATTTCTGGAAAACGTCCAACATCCACCTTTCCAAATCGAAGGTTATTCAAATGATATTCGGAAGATAATTCGGAAAATATTGGAGCAAAATTAACACAAGCTGGATTCCAAACAGTATAAAATGCGACGATCCACACAGTTTTGTTTGCGTTACGCAATTCGTCATCCAAACCATCGCAGATACGGAAGTAAGTTACATTTTCTGGTCCAGAATATGTTGGTTCAGGCAAAACTAATGCACTCAAAATGAAAACCACGCCAAATATAACACCATACAGATAGTCAGCATAAGACCATAAAATTAAGTTTGCGATCTTCGTATAGATGAATGATGATGTAAGATATGTGATCATTGTGCCGCATCCAGTTTTACGCGATCGGATCATTACAACAATTAACAAAAAAAATAATATTTCCGTTTCGCGGCTATCCAATTCACATTCGTTTTCTTTGCTTGGAAATAAAAACGAACAAATTCCCGGGCCTTTTTTGGCAATCAAATACGAAAGGCTCAATAAAATGTTAACCCAATAATAGGGTTTGGTCAGTAGAATCAAATCCTTTTTGAGGCCCATTTTCACTCTTCACAACTCAAAATCTTATCCAATTGTGATAACAAATTCAATTCAATTGATGCTAATTAAAATGATGTGTTACTTCTCCTCCGAAGAAAAATCAATAGAATTTATCTTCTTCTGTCATTCACAATGTTTTGAACCGTTTCGACATACTTAGCGGTTTGTTCCATTCAGCTCAGCATAACTATTCGAATTCGGGTCGATTAAATACGAAGTTTGAGTCAGAAACTGCGCCGCAAAAGTCATAAAAATCTTCTCAACCCAAAAAATTTCTAATAGAAATCTTATTAAAATCTAATGATAATTTTTTTTAAACTGCAGTACTAACTGCATGAAGTGCCCATAGTACAGTTTTGACAGATCGGATATATGAAAAAGTAATGTGGCAAAACTGAATTTGAAAGCACCTCCAACAATACAATTTATTGACATCGCACACGCACACATACAAATCGAAGCGAGCAAAAGTCCCGACAAACGTATATGAAATTATTTCTCGTATTGCTCGCGTGTCATATATACTGTCATAGTAAAATATTATTCGGCCTTTCATTCGCACAATGATGTTAAAGTGAACACAACTCTGTATCAATGGTTCAATTCGATCAAACAAAATAGAAGATTTTGTGTTCAATTAAAACGATTATTTATCCGATTCAAGCATTTAAATCCGAATCATTGTGTGAACGCACAGCTCGATATTATTAAATTTTTTGTAACATTGAATAAGAGTGAAAATATGGCAGATATAGCTGAAGAAGTGGCGCAAATGGCCGTCCAAAATGCATCCGAAACGTTAAATGCCACCAAAGTTCCAGCCTCACCAGAAGGAGCCGCCATGGCATATGGCAGTCTTGTCATCATGGCAATGTTGCCCATCTTTTTTGGTGCTTTGCGATCCGTTAAACATCAAAAAGATCAAAAGGTACGTAGAAATTCGCAAAAATCTCATTCTCATCATACTACTACAATCACACGTCATTCAAGTGAATAGTGTCGTGGCAATATTGTCGACTGCGAAAACAACTGTTGCCACTTTTTGAGCACGATGTTATGAATTGTGTTCATCATTTTGAAAGTGAACTGGAATGAAATCAACTGTAATTTTAAATTAAAATTTCCAATTTTCAGGAATCGGGTAAAAAATTAGAACGAATGAACTCAAGAGATGCTATGATGTTCCCGATTATTGCTTCGGTTGCCCTTTTTGGATTGTTCATAGTTTTTAAAGTATTTTCAAAAGATCACATCAATCTGCTGCTGGCCGGTTACTTTTTCTTCCTCGAAGTTCTTGCATTGGCACATTTGTTGAGTCCATTAATTGGATCATTGCTGCCATCAAGCATACCGAATGTGCCATTTCATATTGGATTCACCAAGGGCAAAGGCAATCAAAAGCAAGATCTCATTGACTATGAATTTTCATCGCATGATATTGTCTGTTTAATTATTGCTTTAATCGTTGGCGTTTGGTATTTATTTAAAAAGCATTGGATTGCCAACAATCTTTTCGGTGTTGCATTCGCTGTCAATGGCGTTGAGTTGCTTCATTTGAATAATGTAGTTACCGGTTTGATTCTGTTGTCCGGTTTGTTTGTCTATGATGTTTTTTGGGTTTTTGGAACTACCGTGATGGTGACAGTTGCCAAAAATTTTGATGCACCTATCAAACTAGTTTTTCCACAAGATTTGTTGGCAAATGGATTCAATGCAAGCAACTTTGCTATGCTTGGTTTGGGGGATATTGTGATTCCAGGCATTTTCATTGCTTTACTGCTCCGTTTTGATAACAGTTTGAGGCGTAAATCACGTACATACTTCTATACCGCTTACGTCGCCTACTTTCTTGGTTTAATGCTAACCATCCTAGTAATGCACATTTTCAAGCACGCACAACCAGCTCTTTTATATTTGGTTCCGGCTTGTGCGGGTGCACCTATGCTCATCGCTTTGATTAAAGGAGATATTAAGGCTCTATTTGCGTAAGTTTGCAACATTCTTTTTCATCATACGTGTGTTTTCTTTGACTTATAGAATCTAATTCAAATTTCAGATACCAAGACAATCCGGATGAAAAGAAAGAAAAATCAAAGAAAGCCAAGGAATTGAAAGAATCTAATAACAGCAACAATCAATCGACAAACAAAGAATCGAAAAAGAAAGACACGAAAAAGTCAAAATAATTAGTTTTATAGAAATCGGTCATTAAATTCGAGTAGTGAAAATTTTATCCATAAAATATTCGAAAAATAAGAGTCTATTCAAATACAAAGGCATCAAATGAACTGATTAATATTTAGTTATGATTTATGCCGAAACCTAAACAGAAACCTTCTCAATTATGAAGAAAGGTTTTGAACACAATAAATTACGGCAAAACTTCCACAATCTTTTTTATAATTCAATAGAATTTGATAAACCATTTCACATAACGTAGCAAAACACGATCGTGATTTTCGGCTTGAAGAAGAAGAATAAAAGGATAAATAGAATAATCCGAAAATTATCAAAACTAAGGGGAACTTCGATGAATAAAAGATTTTGCAATTTAAATTCGAGTTTAAAATTGGCATCTGAACAGCCTAGCCCACCTCAATTGGACCAGTAACACTACTGGAAACATTAAATGAATAAATATCACACGGTCTGCATGAAATGAATAAATTTTATTGTAATTCCTCTCAAAAAGATCAAATTAGAATTTATAATGGTCACCGAAGCATTCAGAACAATGGAGTGTAATTGGTGAGCGTTTTCGAAGTGATATCATCAAGGCGTTTTACACCATTCTTGTCAACAACTGCAACTTTAAAATTGGTGAGATTGACAATCAAACGCTTCTGAATTTCCAAAATACATTTCTGCAAGATGTCGTAGGCTTCGGCTTGAGTGATTTCTGCAATACAAATCAGAACCGAACAATACTTCAAATCTGATCATTCTCGAGATTCAACGAATTAATACTTACTTGAGTGCCAGTAGCGATCGAAAATAGATGCAGCAAAAATACCACCATATCCTTGGCCGGCATAGTTTAATGATTTTGCATTGGCAATATAGTCAATGTAATGCAATTCAGAACCTTCTTTTTCATCGTATCCAGCAACGAACAAATTGACATGATAAGGTGTTCGGCTACGCAAGTAATCGGCCAAATTTTTACGTGTGAAATGAGAAGCAGATTTTGGACCCAATTCATAACCATTACGCATTTTATAAAGAGCCAAATTCTTTGAAATGTATTCGGTAAATTGAATTGCATCGCCTGTATCACCGATGGCAGCAATTACCAATTTATCCGAAATTGTGTGAATCTTATCCTGATCTGAAACATAAACCAAGTGGTTTTTTTTTGTTTTGAACATTATTCAGCGTCTTTTGAGAAGTTTTTGTTAGGTTAAGATAAATGAATTTACGAAATCATGAATTTTAAACCGAAAAAACCGTTTCACCTTCTTTCAGCGAAATAATTGAATGTGCTTGGGTGCAATCGGCAGCCACCATCACAAAATCCTCGCCTTTAATTCCCAAAATCGTTTCCATTTTAAAAAAATTTAATTTGAACTTCTGCAACTATGATTACTTTGCACAATTCTTGTATAAAACAATATGTCGCTGACAACCGAATTGTCAGAATGACCGCATCAACAATGCTAAAAACGGCCGCTAGAAGAAATATCATTATTGCCAAATGTCAATAGCACGTTGAAATATTATCAGAATTGAATATTTAATTTTTTTTCGTTCGGGTGCTAAGATGCAGTGTTCGCAATTGATTATTTTAAAACAAAATATCAAATATAATCATTTAATTTTATTTTGTTCAGAACGAAATACAAAATAAAATGATTTTAGATTCTAAATCAAAATCACTTTGTTTTGTATTTCCCTTCGAGTAAAATGAATTCAAATGGTTTTGACCATTATTTTGTTCAACGAACCATGAATACCAGAAAATTCTCATTTCGATTTTCATGGATAGTGTCCAACTTGATTTTGGGTGTGAAAGAGACGGAATAAGTATTAGAAAGAGACAGAAGATAAGATAAAGAGAATACATTGTATGATATATGTAAAA
>GL503022.1:236828-253558 GCA_000149185.1 Mayetiola destructor
AAATTTTCCAAAAAATATCAAAATTTGCAAAAATTCTCAAAATTTCCAACCAATCTCGGAAATTTCCAAAAATTCTCAAAATTTCC
This sequence comes from Mayetiola destructor, assembly GCA_000149185.1. Classification (NCBI taxonomy): domain Eukaryota; kingdom Metazoa; phylum Arthropoda; class Insecta; order Diptera; family Cecidomyiidae; genus Mayetiola; species Mayetiola destructor. The sequence continues at coordinate 236,915 of GL503022.1, forward strand.
AACAAATTTCGGAAATTTTTGCTTTGCCCAAAGGTACTCCGAACAAGAACATTCCTAAAATTTTCAAATTGTTTTTCAAATTCATTCGAATATATTTTTTGTGTAAAAATCTTTGACGGTGCATTCATGAATTCGGTACTATCGAATTCTGCCTTGTTTTGTAATCATAATGTCTTCATAGTATCCTCTACAACTAAAAAATCAATAAAATAGAGAAAAACGACTAGATGACATTTGAAGCAATGGCTGTTGATAAACGAAATATTTCATCCAACTTGAAGGAAACGTGTTATTCCGAAATTCGTATTCAATACCCAATCCTAAGACCAGACACATTTAGCCACTCCAGAAACGCTATCGTGCCAACGAACCGAATAAAAGTGCCGAGGATAACGCCGACAACATACACACAGGGTTTTTTCTCTAAAAAATGTTTCTCTCGCCGGAAAACGAGAAAAAACTCGAGGAAAATCCACTGTTTTTGGAGGTAAACCAATACTTTTCTCGCGTCTTAAATTGTGGTGTGCGGAAAAGTAAAATCTACTACTTTAGTTAACAGGCGAACTGTCAAAATATTCATTCACATTGTTGTGATATATTTTTTTTCCTAACTAACGTGCGTCTGATTCAACGAAAAAAATAATAATTTCGAAATGAGTGAGGAAAAAAAGGAAAATCCACAGACTTCCACTATTATTGGACCGTTGAATTTCACAAATGACAAAAATCCAGAAGAATCAATTTCCGATTCTCTGTCTTGGACGCCCATCGAAATACCTTGTTTGTTCTGTGATAAATCGTTTCAGTTCTATTCAGAGAAAGATGAATATTTAGCTCATTTATATTTAGATCACCGTCTTATAATCGGTGATGAGGATCAAGTTGCAATTTTCCACGAATATTTGATATTTTGGAATGAGAAATTTAACGGCGATGAGCAAAAGCTTTCCAAATATTGTACAACGATGATTATGGATCAATTGCCGGATGGGAGGCCAGCAAAGGGAGAGAAATATTATCTTTTATGTGATGTTTTGCCCCAGGATAATGAATTGCGGCAGAAGCTACAAAAAAAGAATTTAGAACACGCATTGGCTCAGCATCAATTCGAACGGACAGATACTAATTTCCAAGGAAGATGTCTTTTTTGTCGTGACGTTATCAAAACGTCTCGCAACGATTTGCTTGAACATTTGTTCAATAAGCATTTTCTTCAGTTGGGCAAACCAGAAAATTTAGTTTTCATCGATGAGCTTATTAACATGGTACAAAGCAAATTGAACAATTTGCTTTGTTTGTTTTGTGAAAAGGAGTTCCGAGATCGAACCACATTAAAAAATCATATGCGGAAGAAAGGTCATAAGCGAATCAATCCAAGTAACAAAAGCTACGATAGATTTTTCCTGATCAATTATCAATCGGAGATACAATTCAGCCAAAAGAAGAAGGCCAAACACTATCAAGGTATGAGCAAGCGATCAGAAAAAGTTACTAAATTGGAAGAAGATTTGACGGCCCTTTCGAAAGAAGGATCCTCAAATGAAGCGACAACAGCTTCAAAATATCGAAAAAATAAAAAGTCATCGACCCTTTTCGAAAGTGATAGCGATTCGGATTGGTCCGACTGGCATGGTGATCAAGAAACATCAACTTGCTTGTTTTGTTCACTCAATGAAATTGATTTTTCCAAGTTGAAAGAGCATATGTCGCAGAATCATCAAGTGGATTTTGACAAAGAAACGGCATCGATGACGTTTTATGATCGCGTCAAGATTGTGAATTTTATTCGACGGAAAATGTATTTGTTGCAATGCATTCGTTGCGATGAACAATTCAAAAAAGCGGCTAATTTGCGTGCGCATTTAAATGAATTGAATCATTGGAGCATTGGAGATCGTAAACAATGGGACTTACCGCAATATTTCTTTCCAACTTATGAAGATGATTGGTTCCTTTGTTCTATGGACGATACTCAATTAGACGAATCGGTTAATCCGAAAGATGCTGAAGATTCTTCAATTGTGGTTCTCTCAGAAGATACAAAAGTTTCAATAAATTTAGATGCAGAAGCGCTTTCCAAAGAGCGTTTACAAGAACTTTAAAAAAAAAAAAACAAACGAAAAAATTCATTTATTGTTAGCGAATAAGATAAACTTTGTAAAACAATATATTTAACTCATCAAAATCAATTGTTTTATTGAAAGTATCCCTAAATCTAGTCTTAATATACAGGAAAAACAAGATTTTGTTGCTCATATAGCTGTTCCACGTTCCAAATTTTGTTTGATTTCAGTCGTGTGCTCGCCATAGAAGCGCTCCAATTTTTTGTTGAAACGTGCATTCTTTTCGTTGATATAATCAATATCGGCATCATCATTATGAGTTCGTCGTCGTGAGAAACTTTTCCGTTTCATTATTTGTTTTTCCAAATCACCAACCATATTGTCAATTGCTTTTGGTGTATCTTTATGGAGGCCTTGGGAAATGGTGTTGGCACCTCCATAGAATATTTCGTCACCAAGCTCACGCCGCTTTTGATTATATTTATCCATGTTTGGTGCTGGCATTTGTTTCACCAATCGATTATATTGTCGAGCCGTTTGGGCCTCATAATCGGAAAATCCAATATCTGGATTTTTTTTATTTTTCTTTTTTTCAATGTTTGCTGCTTCAATGGCTGTTACATGATGCAATTTCACTCGATCATAGTCCAAGCCTTTTGCGGATGCTTCACTTCGACCTTTTTCATCAGCTATCAACCAATCAGCCTGTCGTTGCCGGGATTCAAAGTTTGCTGGCAATTTCTTACGTGCATCTTCGGCTACAACTTCTGCATGATTTTGCTTTCGAGCTGCGAATTATTGTTAAATGAATTTTTGTTAGAATTCTGTATAAGCATTTGCCTAAAAATTATAGATGATACCTGCTGTTCGTAATAAATGAAGTTTATTTAATCGCTCTTTTCGCTCCTTATTCTTATCGGTAGAACTCGAAATGTTGGTACTGGACTCGTCTTTGCTTTCCATTTTCTCGTTTATATCGAAATTCAATTCCTTTTTCAATTTTCTCCAAAGAGACAAAAACACTGTCTACATCAGCAGCAATGTCAACTAAATGCTTAAATATCATCGACAATGAATCGAAATGTCAAAAACTGATTTTCGAATTTATTTTTCGAAATTCGAATTCTTGACAGTCATGAGTTGTGTTGGTTATTACTCATATTCTTGCTTGTTATTTGAAATAAAACTCTTAAAGGCAAAAAAAATTATTGTTCGATATCCAGATATTTTTTTTGACAAGATGGTTGAGCATCAACGAATAATAAACATAAGGTTAGTGAGTAAGAAAAAAGTTCTTTTTTTCAAGAAATTTTTTACAAAGTGTAATTAGATTACATTTGATCGAAGAAAATATCTATGATTGAATCATTGTCATCATCGATGATGACTGATGTACCAGCATTTGTATCCTCGATTCGTGAAAATTCCTGAGCTTTGGCTTCTGAAACTGTACTCATTTCGCTTTCATTTGATGTAATTAAGCCCAGACGTTCATTAACAACCAATTGGATCCATGAATCAAATTTTCCATGTTGACCTAAAATTTCTTTGAAATTTACGTTCCATTCGTTGAACTTATGTGGAGCCTTTTGCTTGGCAAATTCACGATATACACGAGTTCCTTTGACCACATTCTCAACAATCAAATCCATCGATTTGAGAACAATTTGAAGAATTACATTTTGAGTTTGATTCACAAGAATATCAAATCGCGGTCGAATAATACGATGAAGTCGTCTCCCGGGTTAATTGTTCCAACCTCCTTGATTTCTTCGCCGTTGGTATTCGCACTGTCATCATTTGGCGCTTGAGCGTCTCCATTATCTTTCCGATTGTGTATTCTTTCGATAAAAATTTCTTTTTTTGACTACACCACGGGCTCTAATGGATATAATGTTTTCATACGATTAACAATTGGTTTCGTTTCGATTCCCTTCGGTGGTTTAATCATATCCAAAATATCATTGTCTGGTTTTAAAAGCGAATCGCCTGGATTCAATGCACGATGGGCAATTGCACGGAATGTATGTTGTAAGCCAGGATCCAACAATTTTTTGAAAAACGACGACGATTTACCCTCAGCATTGTTGTCATTTGACGCGTTCGCACCGCTTATACCCATTGATTCGATAAATTCATCCATAATATCGATTCCATCTTGAGTCGTCTCAGTTTTCTTCAAGGGAGGAATCAAAATTTCAATGAAGTTGTCCAAGAAAAATAGCTCAAACATGAGCAAAGAATTATGTTCTAATTCACTGGAATCAACATTTGTGTTTGGAAACAGAGCCACTAATTTTGGAGCTGATTTATTGCCATAAGTATAGCGGGCGATTAACGCTGAATTTAATTTATGCAATGCTTTTGATATAGCCGTCAATAATAATGGTGCCGTTTGTGATCCCTTCTGTGGGCCAACTAACCGAACTCCAGTACCTGCGAGAGACTTTTCACAAATGCACGAAACATTGCTGACACCGATAAAACGAAGACCTCTTCCACCATTTTCAAATCGTCAGAATCTTCGAAGGCGACAGCTGATCCACCAGAAGGATACCCTTTTATCAATTCTTCCATGACCTCGTCCGTTGTTGGAAGTTCCTCTTCTTTCTGATTAATGTAAATTTTTTTCGATGTGAAACTTAGATTCGCTGTCAGGCGCTCTTGTTTTCCATGCATTTAGCTCTTTTTCGTTGTGTACCTGTTGATTAAAACCTCTTAAAATATCTCGTTTGGATGGAAAAAAATTCGAACACACTTACGAAAATACATGCAGCTATTTTGGATGAAAACTGACAACCGATTGAGAGATCGACATTCCATGGTACACGTCTTTTGTTTCGCTTTTCTAAGTAAATAAGTCTAACCATCGCTTCCTCAAAACTACACAATACACCATTCGATTCGCAAAGAATTATTTTAATCATAAATTCACCTTTTTCTCAGTTCTCTGTTTTTTGTGGTATTTGGCTGAATGTCGCATTTTCATCCCTGTTCGAATCACTCATTTCATGAATGACATTTGTTGTTCTACGAATTCAATACATTCAATGTTGGAAATATTTCTTGAAAGTAGGAAGGCTTTATGTTTATCGATACTTACATGAGAATCAATTCGATTCCCACTTCCTCAAGTGCATTGCCAACTACAATGTTCTCAGCAGCCTCAGCCGAAAAATTGGTGAAAAGAATAATTTTTCTATTTGCTTTGACGATACTGAAAAAGAAAAATCAATCTCATTAAAAAAGTTACTCAAATCGAGCAAATGTTTCACTTGCTCCAAATTTCTTAAATAGTCCATGGCACTTAATATGGTATCCATCCAATCTCCTTCGATGTTATCTTTTGGGGGATCAACTGATCGGCTTATATAGTTTAGCATTTCCCAGTTGACCGATTTTATAGGAAAGCCGTGTGCAATATGCTCATAATAATTACTACCATGCCTTTAATTCAATTCATTGTCCGTGAATGGTACGCCCAATAGTAATAAAGACATTTCATCTTTACATTTCGTGAAAAACTAAAAACGAATTTTGGATAATAATTTTTGGATCAGTTTTCGCAGATTTCAAATCAATTCATTTCGAAATCACAAAATATACTTAAAATAACTTTATTTTATTCCGACATACCCTAAAATCAAAATCGCTTGTTTTTATTTTGATTTAAAGTATGTATTGATGAAATAAAATAAAATTATTCTGATCTTCTCATTTTGTTTCGGTTCTTTAAATTAATCACTGAAATTTTTCCAAAATAGATAAAACAAGGCAAAATTCGATCGTAGCGAATTCGAAAATATACACCACAGGTCGTACTAAACGTAAGAGTGTTATCAAAACCTCCTCGTTTCCAATGGATCCGAACCAAAAATATAATTTTTTTTCGAAATTTGGAGAAATTTTGAAAAAATTTCTAAAATCCATCAACCCCTAAAAAATCGGGTAAAATGAAATCGGGATGTTAAAGTTGTAAAGTGTGAGGTTAATGTTGTAAAGTGTGAGGTTAAAGTTGTAAAATAGATATAGAAATTTAGGGGGTTACAGTTGTAAAACGAGCGGTCAATAAGGTAATTTGAGGGATTAAAACAGTAAAACGGGTATCGATTGGCTACTTTTCCAAATAATTTGGTAAAAATCTTGAGAGGAAATTGAGAAGTTAAAGTAGGAATTCGTTGGGTTAAAGTGTAAACTCGAGGGTTAAAGTAGGAAATCGAGGGTTAAAATAGGAGGGTTATTGAGGCAAAATAGGTAAGGAAAGTTGTAAAATGGGGGATTAAATACGTAAAACAGGATGTTAAGTTTGTAAAGTAGTAATTTAAAGTTAAAATGTGATAAGTTGAAAATTTTTTTTTCTTCTGAAATAATTTTCATCAAAAATTTTCATGAAAAATTTTCTTTAAACATTTTTATATTTTTCTTCAAAATTTTTCTTAATAAATTTCTCAAAAAAATGTTCTTCAGTCTTTTCGTTTTCACTCAAATCGTTTGGACAACAAAAAGGAATTTGATAACAATTTCGAGTTTGATACGATCTGTGGTGTATATTTATGAATTCGGTACTATCGAATTCTACTTGTTAAGAACTAAAATTTGTTCGAAAATCTCTGATTTGATGTTCTTTCATGACGCGAACCACCAACTTAATAACAAAAATATTCGTGCAGGCACTGCTTGAATTGTATGCATTTCATTCCAAACTGTCAAACTGCATGCCCGGCACCTGTTAGATGGAAACGAGTAATATTGTCGCCAATTCTGTTTTTTTTTCGTTCGTTCGGTGAGTGCGAGAACATAACGGCCGTTGGTACAAGTTGGTACAAATTTAACGAGTTGAAGAGCGGTTTTATCTTACCCGAGTGCCGAATTAAACTCAAAATAATGAGATAATTGATTTTATTTCTAAATTCGCAAAATAAATCATTTTGACACTGTTTTGGATGTAGTTTCAATTAAGCTTCTGTATCAATGACTGACCTTTCGCATTATAATGGCCTCGATAAATCTTTCAGCTTGCTCAAAAAATGTTGACCCACTCTCTGATTCACGTTCGGTCACGTTCCGTCCAACATCCAATATCAATACAGTTGCATCCTATTAAATTTATTGAAAAAAAAAATATAAAATTTAATTGAATAGAACTTGAAGTCGATTTGAATTTATTTATCATACTTTATTATTCGCCATTGCTAGCTTGAAATCAATCAGCGAAATGCCACCAAATTCTGTAATAAATTTATTTCGCTTTTGCGACTTACTAATCGTAGAGTGCTAACGTAAAATTCCGGCAAAATCATAACCATCATGATAATATCGACATTCGAATTTTTACAACAACGACATCATTGCACGAGTGACATTCGAAAATGATTCGTCTGGAAACGTTTTGTTCGAAAAGGCGAATATACATATTTACGGATATAGATTCGGAATATGCCTTTAAATAATTCAATTTCGTTGTATTTATTACTCATTGGATTCTTTCCAAAACAGACAAAGGCTGCACGACCCAAACCAGTATGTCTATGGACAGTAATTGATGTTGTAAAGTGGTACCGACGTCATTGCAACGAATATCCGCAATACTGCGAGTTATTTCAACAGGTAAATATATTAAACGTTAAACATTCAGTCTCCAAAAAGTGTTTGATAACTTTCGTAATTATTTTAGCATGAAATTAGTGGAAGAGCCCTTCTTCGATTGAATGACAGCTCCTTGAAACGCATGGGGATAATAAATGATCAAGATCGTGAATCAATTTGGCGTGAGATAACCAAACAGAAATTAAAAACGAACTACATCGAATTGTCCAAAATGACATATCCGTATGATTCAGCATACAGGCTCGAGCAAACATGACAACGATGACCGTAGTATATTAAAGAGGAGAGCAAAACAACAAAAATTTACACAGATATTAGAAATTTGTTTTTATTGTAAATGAAAAAAAAACTTTCGACAATGTAAAAAACCAGCTATGAAATGACCTAAAATCAAAATTCGAATTTAAGATAATCTATATTTTGTTAGCACTGCCTTAAAACTATGCCTGAAATCAATAAAACTCTAAACTAACATTGTGGTTAAAAACACATTTCTTTATATAGAACGAAAATCGAAATTGTATTCAGTCAACCATATTCCGTAAAGACTTGACGTGGAATTAATTAATATTTTCAATGGATGAGAATTCACATGAAATATAATGATAAATAATCGATTGTAAGAAACTTTTAAATATCTTTAATTGCAATCGCACTATTACTGTGTTCGGTTTGATTTATTTCCAATAGCCTTTTACTGCTATTTGTGGCTGAATTTCTTTCGATATTTTCGTTTTCTTTCCGTTTTGCATTGGCATTCGGATTAATATGACTATTTATGATATTTTTGCCGGTCTGGTTGACATTTTCTTTGAGATTATTTGTCTGGCATTTTGTATCGGTTTTTGTGCAATTTATTTCAGTTGATGTAGTTGTACTTTGTGGTTGATTGGCTAAGGAACTTTGATTTTTGGCTTTTTTTTGAACAAGCGAATTTAAATTTTCATCATCATTAATTGTTTTGGTATTTTTTCGTGGCTTTTTTCGCCGAACCCGTATATGTTCATTCATTTGAGCAGTATTCGCATAAACCTCATAGCAATGTGGACAAGTGACAATATTAGGCAATGTATGTATATGAAGATGAAAATTCAAATCACTCTTTGTATTGAAATAAGCCGGGCATCGAGTGCAACATTTTTCAGGTTCTGAATATTGATGGAGCGCTTGCCGTCTCAGGCCATCACATGGAAATGCAATATTCTTTTCATCTTCATTTTCACTGTCAAACTTGAGCATTTGATCCGTGCTATCGGTCGATGTTTCGCTCAACATTTGCATCAAAGGCAATGGCAAATCATTTTCCGAAACATCTCCTTCAACTAATGATGCAACTTCAACCGCATACAGATATTCATTATCCTCTTCTTCTGATGAAATATCAATCACATTGTGGTTAGCCGTTGAATCAGCTGATGAAATGACAGCATCTTCATCATCATCATGCAAATAGTGAACAATCACCTGTGTTTGTATGTGAAGAAGTAAAAAGTTAATGAAAGAAAACTAAAAAAAAGACGCATTCAGGGATTCAACGAGTGGTTCATTCTTACGTGCTCCTCAAATTCGGGACTAGATTCAAAATCCATCGAACATTCCAAACAACGATAGTAAAATTTCTGAAACATCTCATTTCCATTTAGATTTCGATATACTTCGCCGCAGCGAATTTTTTCTCTGAAATTAACTTGTGGCACAGGATTTGGCTGATGATTAGTCAAGGTTAACATTGCTCCTTTCTTCGGCAATCCGGAAACAAGAAATTGTTACACAAAAGAAAAGTGCAAATGAAATTTTTTTTCTGATTCTTCTGATAAAATAAAATAAAAACCCAAATAATTCAATTAATTTTGACGAACGAATTTCGAACCGTTTAATTTGTTATGAAAAATATCGGTCTGTTCGTTGAACTTTGTTTGTCCGATTTGTTGTATTGAAAATATTTGTTGTATATTCTATTCTGTATGGAAAATGTCAGTACAGCTTGTGAATGCGATCGATGATGTTTTTTCCTCTTTCTTTCGTATTGATGTCTATAACAGCGCATGCCAAATGAATGCATCTTAAGAAAGCGGTGGTCTTCGAAATTCGAATGATATCTCAAAATAACTCATAAATAATTTCTCATTCATTTTTTAATTTTTCATTTCAATTTCCTGGCAAATTTGAGCCTTTTCTTGTGAACAAAAATTCGAAATATTCCATAGACTGAAAAAATTTGTTTCAAATGATTTGGAATTAAACGCACTCTAACAACCACCATGAGCATGAATCATCAGAAGTACCAATCTTTTAACTTTTAAACGATTACTTTAATTCGGAATGTTTTAACATTGGAATGAGAATAGATTTTTTTTTTAATAGACTTGCTTCTCAAATCCAAGTATGAACAATGTACTACAATCAATCAAAAATTAATAGAATGTGGTTTGTGTTATAGTTTTTCGATTGATAAAAATAGACAAAACGAATTTGCCGCCGATTCAAAATATATGCGCAGTTGGCAAGCCTGTGTATGTGCGAATGAAACTCAACAATACATACACACATATTCTATGCGTTCGGTTTTAATGAAATTGATATTTCAACATGGCGTTCTTTCGCTTGGTTATATTGAATCATTTTAGCACGTGTGTAAAAGTGCCAAAGTAATTTTTTGAAAAATGTTAGTATTTTATCGAAGTAATTAAGTTAAAAATTTATCTAAATTAGTAGGAAATTTAATTGAGCTCTTTTTGATATAAATTTTTCGCGAATCGTGTGTGAATTTCTATGAAAAAATCCGGCGAATCGTTGATTCCGTGTTTTTCGAACTCAAGTCGATATACTCCAAAAGCACTACGCACAAGCCATTTCAGAGATGCAATATTAAATTCAATGGAATAAAAATATTTTAAATTCATTTAGTTCAATTTTTCGCAGACAAATATTTTCGTAAACAATTCAGTTTTTCGTTAGAAATATCAATAGTTCATTATATTCTAAATGTAAAGATTGCCGATCATTTTTCCGGGAATTTATTTTTTGTCGTCATTGCCGAGTTTAAGAAAGAAGGAAGGGTCGAAACTACATCGCGAAATTCATATTAAAAATGAAATAGATTATTTCCAAATAATTTTCCAAAGAATTTTCATGAATCAGAAGTTTCTTCTTGATTTGAAAATTCTGGTCGATGACTGATAATCGGGATCCTTTTTGCGTTGTCGCATCATCGAATGTTTCGCCTATCGTCATCAACAGACGATGAAAGTTTCTTTTATCAAATTTCTGATTCATCTATCGCAGTGTTTGTACAGCGTTTAGGTTATGTGAAAATCTTCTCGTGTATGGATTTATATCATTCACATACATAAATCCATATTCCATATTGAATGCTCCATGGAGCATGGAGTTATATCCACAACATTTTAACGTGTTTCGTATTACGATTGAAATATATGCAGTTCGCTAACGCCTTTCATCATATATGTCAGCTCACGATTTTTCAGTCATTTTTTTGGTTGGTCGTTCAATCTTTCTCCAGAGCACGTATAGACCATGTCTGTGTGAGTACATACAAATACAGCGAATACGAGCAATATGATTAATAGTACACCGGCATACACATTATACATCGATTGTATGCATCTCCATGTGTATTAATACGACTGCATCCCGTCATGTATTTGGGTATATACTCATTCAAAAGACTATGGCATCGTCTTTAAACTCGAATAATGAATGTCTGACATTGTATATGTAATTTTATAAAATGGTGTACACAGACACACCATTTAAACAAGAAGAGCAGCACCAATTCTGTACTATTTCTTTTTCGTCTTTTTCTTTTCAATTCGTGTGATTCACACTGTTTGTATACGAAGGTTGGAAAGTAATTGGTTCACGGTCAATAATAACGAGCCAATTTTTTATTCAGAATTTGTATTTTCTTTTTGAATTAGAGTTTGAAAATTAGTGAATCGGAGAATTTAAACGTGTCTGACCAAAGCCGGTCCACTTTTTATCTAAATTAGAACAAATATTCCAGCGAAAAAATTTATACGATTTATGAATATCACAAGTCAAAATGTAAAAAAGCAGCTACCAAACAAACATTATTTCTTTTTATTCGAATCACTCGAAAGCTTGGTTGTGTATATTGCGCATCGTTCAATTCCTTTGCTCCTTGATTGTTATTCAGAAATCTTGCAATTCATTTGTTAAATGCGCATTTGTTATTTGAAATTATTAATTTTCATTTGTTGTTCGTGCGTTGTGTGGAATTTGTTCAGCCCAAACGAAATGCCATATTTAATAACTTTCGTACCATTTTCTCAATATAAAGGGGTGACGATGAATACAAAAACGGACCAGCTGGTATGGAACCGGAAGGTTTGATTGAAAGCAACTGGAACGAAGTCGTCGACAACTTTGATGATATGAACCTGAAAGAAGAATTACTTCGTGGCATTTACGCTTATGGTTTTGAGCGTCCATCAGCTATTCAGCAACGCGCCATTCTACCATGTATTAAGGAGCATGATGTTATTGCTCAAGCTCAATCGGGTAAGTTTGAGACATCTGATTTGTAAATGAAATCATTTTCATTTTCCTCTTGAAATAAACAAAAATGCTACAAAAAAACAACAACAGCAACAGAAAAAATATCTGGTCAAAACGATTTATTCGATTGCCTTCAGCTTTGTTAAAAATGTGATGTGCAACATTCTTCGCATTGCAAAAAAAAAAAAAAAAATGAATAAAGATCTATTTGTCGTTGTGCTCATGTTGAATCGCCATATTTGATTCAACACATTTGACTGTACGTTTATATATTTTGCATTTTGGTGCTATTCGTGAATTTAATCAATAACGTGATATTTTATTCATTTTTTTTTTTCAAATGTATGTACTCATTATCGCTGTAAAACGTGGCCTCATCTCATTACTTTATTTTTCGTTATCTTTTTCGATTTTTGGTTTCTTTAAAATTTGTCGATTGCAACCGAAATGCGATGACCTAATAGGTACTGGTAAGACAGCAACCTTTTCTATATCGATTCTGCAAAGAATCGACACCAGTTTACGTGAATGTCAAGCCCTTATTTTGGCTCCAACCCGTGAATTGGCCACTCAAATCCAAAAAGTTGTTATCAATTTGGGCGAATTTTTAAAAGCCGAATGTTCAGCGTGCATCGGTGGCACCAATGTGCGTGAAGATATGCGCAAATTGGATTCAGGTGCCCATGTTGTTGTCGGTACACCAGGCCGTGTTTACGATTTGATTAATCGTAAAGTATTGCGCACAAGTCACATCAAAATGTTTGTGCTTGATGAAGCCGATGAAATGTTATCTCGTGGTTTCAAGGATCAAATTCATGATGTCTTCAAGACTCTTCCATCTGATGTTCAAGTGGTATTACTTTCGGCCACCATGCCAACTGACGTTTTGGAAGTCAGCAAGAGTTTCATGCGTAATCCAGCTCGTATTTTGGTCAAGAAAGAAGAATTGACCCTTGAGGGTATCAAACAATTCTACGTGAATGTCAAACATGAAGAATGGAAAGTTGGCACATTGTGCGATATTTATGAAACATTGTCGGTAACTCAAGCCGTTATTTTCTGTAATACACGTCGCAAGGTCGATCAATTGACTGAAGATTTGACCAGCAAACACTTTACCGTATCATCGTTGCACGGTGACATGGAACAACGTGAACGTGAACTGATCATGAAACAATTCCGTAGTGGTTCATCACGTGTCCTGATTACCACTGACATTTTGGCACGTGGTATCGATGTTCAACAAATATCGTTAGTTATTAACTACGATTTGCCATCGAATCGGGAAAACTACATTCACAGGTAAGATGTTCTTTCGATTGTCCCAATTTTGATTTCGTTTTCCTTCTATTATTTTCTTTATTTCGATCTGAAATGAAAATCGTTTTCGTTATTTGAGACGATCATTAATAATGTGCGTTTTTCACTTCTTTTCGTCTTTCGTTTCATAGAATTGGTCGTGGTGGACGGTTCGGTCGTAAGGGAGTTGCAATCAACTTCATCACCGATGACGACAAACGTGCATTGAACGATATCGAACAATTCTACAACACCACAATCGAAGAGATGCCCGCTGATGTTGTCAATCTTTTGTAAATCAATTGTTTTTCCTCGTGCAACTGATTCCATTCTGATTGCGAAAAACATTTTATTTTCATCCATAACAAATCCACGATTAAAGAAGAAAACTCAAAATAAAAGCAAAATAGCTCCAAACTGATGAAAAAAATAAACAACAGCAAAAAAACATACAAAATCAACGAACGAATACACAAAGATTAATAAGATCAACATCGGTTTACATAACAATTTAGCATCGCAAAAATTGTCAAAGATTTCAACAACAACAGAAACCAATTAACACTATCAATCATGAAGATAAATCAATCTTATTCAATTGACACAAATAATTAAAGAAAATAAGGAAAAAATTCTAATAAAAACAGAAAAAATTTAAGAAAAATGATAAAAAAAAATTTTGTATACGTTTTCATCTTCATGCTCTTCTTGCAAACTAACAAACACAAAAGTCGGAATCACCGGAATCACCGAAAAATTAAACAAAAAGAAGCTCTTTTTCCCCGCGTACGCTTGGCTTCAGCCACGATGCAAACTTCTGATTACAAATCAAATTCGCAATCGTAAACTCTTAACCAGAGGTCCGTGGAATAAGTTGAAATGAACAATTCTGTAAAATAATTCAGAGATTAAGTGATCAAAACCAATCTGTATTATAATGAGTTTTTAGACCCATTTCATCTGACAATGTTTTTCGAATTCGATTAAGTTTTTTTTTTGGAACAGCAGAGAGTAGCATCATGGATTGCATTAATACAAAATACGAGGGTGTATTTCAAGAATTCAATGGAAGAAGATGGCTTTGATATAGAAATGAAGATGATCTGTTTTTTTGTCAAATAACTACCAATATTTGCTGAAATTAAAAAATTCTAACAAAAATAAATACATTCAAGATGCTGAATTTCAAAAATAAAATTTGTTTTATTCACTAATATTGCTGTAAGCATAACAAAGTAAATATGTATTCATTTATCAAATATATGAATCCAAATCGAAATTTGCATACGAACAAAATTCATTCGCTAAATTCCTTTCGTGTTCAGGATGGAAGGCACATTGATCTAAATGAAGATGCTCCTTGACCCAATCAGCAACAGTCTGTCCAGAGCACATAACAATATATGCGTCGGTCTTTTTCAATTTTTCCACAATCAGAGATGTGTTTCGTATGCACTCCAATGATAAAAATGGCGGATCCACAATAATAATATCAAAATAGCCCTGGAACTGATTTAAGTAATTATCTTTCGTTGCGTCACTGTAGTCATAATGAACAAAATCATTTTTGAATACTGAAAATCGTTTATCGTATTCGAATAAAAAAACGACGCCGTTTGGATGCACACTTTTAATTGTTTTATAAAGTGATGGACAAGATAATAATGCAATTTTAATGTCTGCTGAAGATTTTGTTCCACTTCTATTGAGTATGAGCCGAAGACAAATTTTGGATAAGGTTCGTTTTGTCTTTTCGCTATACCAAAATTGACTCAATTGCTGAAATTCAAAATGTTTGGTAGGACAATCATTAGAAAAAAAAAATTGTAATCTTTCGATCAATAAGAACATACCCAATCCTCTTCGAACATACCCTGGGTGTCCGATCCATTGGATTCCAATGATTTTTGTTCTCGTTTATTTTGAAGAAATTCATTCAAAATTGTTAATGTATCGGCTGGTAATGTGACTGGATCATTCTCAATGTCCATTCTCTCTTGGTCTGAACTCATTTTGGCGTTCTAGTTATAAATTAGAAGTAGAAAATACCATTGGAATTTGTTTACACAAGTTTTCCTTAATAATTTTTTTTTAGTGATTTACGCCGCCAGGTTTTGTATGACATGTGTAGATATTGAACGCCATCTATTGGTTACATAACGAATATCGAAAAATTCTATCGAAAATCTTTGAAAAGATTACGATGACAAATATTCAAAACTTCATTAATTATAATTTAAAATGAATATTAAATGAAGCAAGGACTCAAACTTCATCGAGTTATTCAATATTATATTTGCCATTTATGGGTTTTGATTATTTTGGTCCATTTTTTATTATTTTAGTCAATATTTGTGAGAATTGCTAAAAAAAATTTGCATTGCGTCGGTCAACCTATATTTCACGCATTTATTGCACGCATTTTATTTTACTTTACGCATTTATTTTACGCAAATCATTTACAGTCTAAATTAGAATATTTAAAGCACTATTAATGAATCGGCCAATATTGCTTGATGTATCATATCAAACTTTATAATCAGTTTTTCGATGTTTGTTTGTTTGTTTGTACCAAGCATAGCTCGTCATGGCTAGCACCCAGAGCTTTGAAATTTTGACAGTAGATTCTCATAAAGATTTCTCAAAAACTATATTTTTCTTTTTGGTCTAGACCCTCTGGAAGCCTGGTTGGTAGCAACTATGCCCTTTTTCGGTGTTATTTGGAAAAATTCAGCTTGGATTTTGTTCAAACTTAGACAGGAGACGTATTTTATAATGGCATTGAGATTTTTCATGGTGGCTATGCTCGTTAAACCTCCTGGATGGTAGCTCTAGTACAACAAATGTTCAAAAAATGACAATTTTCATGAATTTTTGCATTTCGATTGTGTTATTTCCAAAATTTAGAGTTGAATTTTGTTCAAACCTAGACAGGGGACGTATTTCATAATGGCATTGAGTTTTTACATATTGGCTATTCTCGTTAAGCCTCCTGGATGGTAGCTCTAGTACAACAAATGTTCAAAAATGGCAATTTTCATAGATTTTTGCATTTCGATTGTGTTATTTCGAAAATTTAGAGTTGGATTTTGTTCAAACCTAGGCAGGAGACGTATTTCATAATGGCATTGAG
>GL503022.1:295766-313357 GCA_000149185.1 Mayetiola destructor
GAACAGAAATCCGGGCGAAATCCGTATTTTTTCTGGTCGATCCGAGCGTCCGAACCGGTACGTTCGAAGGCCGGAATCGAAGCCTAAAATCCTAGCTATTCCGGATTTATCCGAACGAGTTGGCAACCTTATTGTATCACCCGATAGTTTCTTGAAGCAAAAGAACAACCCATTATGTATTATGCATAACATGACATCCAATTCGCTTTCTGGCCCGAATACCCTAACTGTTTCCCGAAATAAAAATAATAAATAATAATTAATGATATCAGCTCCGTTGAACAAATCCGGTTTTTATTTTTTGTTTGTCTTCGAATTAAATCTCTCCAATTAAACAATTAAAACATTTGCAAACGTTCAAATGAAATAATCAGATTTTATTTTTCGTTGCATTAAACACTTTCGTGCTAGTCGTTTGCATTGAACAAACATTCTGTCAAATTTACGGGAAATTCTTTCGTTTCATTAAATGTTGCTATTCACTCAAAATTTTGAAAGAGTAGCCGATTTTTTGTGTCGAATTTATTGTTTTGTTGTTTTTTTTTCTTTTTTCGACATCAATGTCATTGCTTTGCATTGCCGAAGCTGAGATTTATATATTCCAGTTCTGAAACTTTTCATGAACTGTTTCTCATTGTTTTTGTTTTAATATCTTTAAAAGTCGAAATGTAAAAACAAAGTCATAAACAAATACATTGAGAACTAACGATTGCAAATTCGAAGCATTGGACCTGCTGACGAATCAACATCGACTTGGTCAATATCGTCTGACGAACTAACATCGATTTGGTCACCATCGGCATTCGAATCAACACCGACTTGGTCGCTTCCCACTATCGGCTCTGAACAGATGATTTGGCCTTCCATATCGAAAAAATTGAGCAACTTTGCTTTCTGAAAATCTGAAATCATATGTGAGCGGAATTCTTAGCACGATCCTATTTATAGTATTTCAAACAACCAAATCCATTCATCGCACTTTTCATTGAATATTTTCTATTGCTCGATGCCACCGGCATAAATATCACTATCAAATATTCTGATTTCTAACTGTTTTTAGTATAAAATTCGCTGAATCGAACGTTTGTTGTTATTTTCAGTTTTTGTACGAAAATCGTCCGAAAACTAACCAGATGTCATTTTTGTGTTAATGTAGGCTTTAGAATTTTTCTCATTCAAAAAACCGTTTAATTTATTGGCTCGACTATCCAAAATAAAAATGATACATAGGAAAGTTCGGAAATATTGCTGATAATTTTGTTTTAATAATAACAAAAAATAAATTGTAAATTGTCTGTCTCGAAATTTGTGGGAGATGAGAATGCATTCATCATTGTTATTTATTATTGTAATGCGAGTCTTTTTTCTTTCGTTATTGTTGTTGAACTATTATTTTTAGCGCTTTTATTTCACGTTAACGTTCACTCCAAATGTGCAGCACGTGCGTATATCATTAAATATTCCAGCACATTTCTTTCGTTATAGACCACGAATGTTTTGATTATTATATCATTTCCACTGCTTTTGTATTGGCATTCAAAACAAACGTGAACAACGTGAAACATTTTTCATACCGGGGCTTATTGTCTTCACTTTAAAGTAGCAAAACTGGTGTTTGCTTGATAATTCTGAATCGGTTGAAATTCCTTCGCGCATTTTGTCAAATTTATATGAAAACAACAAATGTTTTTTTCTGTTCGGTTTGTTGATTAATTTAACACATATAACATAGTGGATGCAGTGCATGCCATTTCTATCTTGTTCATTCCCACACCCACATTATAAATTTTATAATTGTTGATTTTTTCAATTTAAGACAATTCACACGCGCAGAGCAAAGAGCAACAAACATTAAATTCAATCCCATAATAAATATACTATTGTGAAATCTGTGCTTCTAATACTTTGTATAGCTAATGATTGCTGAATCTAGTCAAATTCTCTTCTTTAAATGAAATTGAAATGGAAAAAGCCTCGAAGATTGACACGATATTGAAAGAGACAAACAATAAACACGATGAGCACAGTAAAATGTATATGCAGAGCCGAGTTGCTCAAAAAATCTGCCTCTTTGTTCCTCTATGGTATGATTTGCGCCTTGACAAGATCAGCTCATGTCAAAAAATTGCGAACGCTACATTTTAACAGCTTGCGCGGTTTTATAGCTCTATTATAACTACACATTTGGATATGGAGTGAACCAAGCTGGGAAAAGATTCAAAAAATAATGTCGACATAGAAATTTGAAGAAAAAAGTCGAATGATAATTTATTCGGAAAATTTAAGGAGCAGAAAATAAACTAGAGAAAAAAACGAACTGAGTCTGGGTTTCCCATGGCTCTGGAATTGTGAGTTCTTGTCAACAGCAATGAACTTCAGACATTCAACTGAAAAGAAAGGCGAAACGATGATAAATGAACAAAACAACAATTGAATCGAGTAATTTAACAGGAGAACCTACACACGCAAATTAATGTTCAAGCATAAATTGAAACTCATTAAATTATTATCATCGTAGTGTAAATTGTAAATTGAGCTCATGTGCTACACTTTTCTGGACGCAATTTAGCACGAAAACATTTACGTGCGATCGGTAGCTATTCATTTGCTGCGGCTCTTCTTTCACTTTTTCAACCGTATAGCGATTTGTATGATGTGAAAAGATAAAACAAGACAAAAGCCAAAATATTTGGCCATGCAACAGATGCCAATGTCTTTGAAAAGAAAAAAAAACCACTTCAGCCTTTGCCGGCATTTCAGTTACGAATTTACAATCAAAATGTAAATTTTCATGAAGAATAAAAAAATTTCATTAGATTAATACACGTCGATTAATACACAAGTTAACATGTCAAGTTAACATGTTTCGTTCATTTTCGAAAAATCATCGAGCCGAAAACTAATCAATTTACACAATTTAAAGCAAAAATGAAAATCAAAATTTAGGAAAAAGACGAAACGAAAAACCCGAATTAATTTTTGTATATATTAATAACGACAACATACAGTGATCACGGCGATTGTCGATAATAAATTCACACTTTAAGATCTTCGAATACGTCGTCAAATCATAACACGGTGAAACTTGAAGAAAGAAAACATTTGACTTTGACCTAAAAACGAGACAAAACTGAATAAGAAATGCTGTGCTGCACCAAACATAAAGTGCAAACTGGCGATCCAGCATTCCAAAGAAAATATTATGATGAACAGCAAAAAAATAAATAAAACCGAATGAAAACGACAACAAATCACAGAGAAGATAGAAAAAGATTGGATAATCGGTCGGTCGGTTGGTCGTGTGTATATAGTCGAGTCTTTCAATTTTTAATTGTAGCCCACACCAAATGAGAAGGTTCGATGTTTTCAAATTGAGAAATTAATCTTTTTTCTCTCGTTTTGTTCATTCTTTCGTTTGCTTGCCCTGTCTTCGTTTGTTTTTCATCGGTCGATCAGTGAATCACCGAACAAGTCAATCCACCTTTCGATCACTACATTATTCATATAGTATTGCACACTTGATGACCATTGTTTGGACAGTTATTTAATTTAGAGACAGCTAAACGGTTGCTAACTGTTCACTCTTTGCTCTTAACAGACAGACTTATTTAGTTGTCTTTTTTTTTTATCTCTCCATCCACTTTATATGTAGATGAGAGAAAAATGAATGGAAAAACGTGATACAAAACATCATTATATAATACGATCAATTTGTATTAAAAGTGATGCAAAGTATGTAAACTTATGATATTTTTCGATTTTTTCCCCCAGCTCCAAATGCTTCTTTCAGATGTTTTTCCTTCGTTTTCATTTTCTGTTCCTTATCTGTTTCTTCTATATTTCAAATTCCGAATTGGAATCAACAGAATTGACATATATGCACAAATTCATTATCGATTCGGTTGACAATATTTTCATTGAGCTTTTCAATGTGTAATTGCATCAATATTTTGATGAACGCAAAAGACCACGATTTGTCAATCGATAAAATATTTCTCTTCCACCATGCGCAATGGCCGCTACCATCAGCAAAAATCAACTGTTAATCTGAAATCTGTGCGATCTGTGTGAATATTTCATTACTCAATTCTTATGTAGTTTTTTTGTCTTAACTTTTTTGTACATTTCAAATATTGTTTCATACATATTTGATATGTTGGAATAGAAATATAAAATTTAAAATCTTGAATTGTGTGACATATGAAACGATTTTTTTGCTCAATAAACCATCAAGTTTTCATTCGGTAAATTGTGAAAAATAATAGAAATAAAAGTTGATCAATGAACGAAATCGAATGGGAACGTTTTTGAAATCGTTCCACATTTTTATTCAAAAGAATCTACCAAATATTGTTATAGTCGGTGGCATAGTGATTATCGCAGATGTGATTCATCATCGAACAAAGTACATAAAGGTGCTCAATGATTTATTTTCCGAAATGTTTTGGGTATTTAAATAACCGAATAGTTCTATAGCATGATTAACTTGGAGTTTACCAAATTTCATAGTAACAAATATGCCACGAATTGGCACGATTGCCGTTTTCTGTTTTCTTGTATTATAATAACTTTGTTATGTATTGTGTGGCATATGAATTTCTCTACGAGTTTGACCACAATGGAACTTTTTGGGGGTACGGAAGCCGAATCCAACGAAAACGAATTACATGGAAAATGAGTTTCGATCAATTTTGAATTGAATTGAATTCAATAAAAATCGAAAGATTTGTGCAAATTAATCGATTTCTGACGCTGAACCGTTGCATTTTTTATGTATCGTTATGTATTCAATTATAAATAGTAAATATCAATTTCAACAAAAGAAATTGGTTCGACTCTCAATTTGAATTGGGTCACTTCTGTTCGACATCTCTCACAAATAACTTTGCCCAATATTTCTTCTGCTGCTTTTTTTCTTCTCTCGAATCAAATAAAAAGTAAAAATTTATTTTGATTGAATCATTTTGACCATGATCACTGGATAAATATTCAGATTTTTTTCAGCTCAAGCCTCACTCAACACACAATTAATATTTCATAAATTGAAATATCATTTTTATTTTTTTCGCTTCTTTTTCGCAATTCCACTTGAGAAGACCGCTAACTGAACCAAACTACACACAAATTACACAAAGCATTAACATTTTTCATTGAAGTGGTTGAAAGAGAGAGAAATGCATTTTGTGAATTGCAATTATTTTGTTTTCGTAAATATTCATATCAACATTGCAAAGAATCATATGAGTCCATTGACTAAGACTGTATTGTCACATTGCTTTCGAATGATCGAAGTGAAAATTCAAGAAAAAAGCTCAAGGTTTAGTCTTTTCGAGGTAAAAGAAGAAGTAAATTTTAATTTGAAAGCATTAAAAGTTTAACATTTTTTCATCATTATTAATTTGTGATCATCACCGGTGTGACATTTGCCATATCGTTCGAGTTTATAATTATTATTAAACAATTCACAATGGGCTAAATTAAAACTTCGAACTTGGAAATTTTGCTTGATTTTCAGTTTTTACGAGTTTTTAAGATTCACAAGATTTTGAACAAGAATAAAAATCTTACATTTTGGATATCGTCTGCCATCTTTGCGTTGATTGAAAAATGAATCAACTATCGTAAATCTCTGTTTCAGTGATCGGCTTGCCTGTAGACTTTTCTTTCTTTGTCGTTCGTTGAATTCGATCTGTTGTAAATACTGCAAATTTTCTTCTGTTGTATTATTATTCAACAGGTTTGGTGCATTTGAATCGCTTATGTTCACAGCACTATAACGCCGATCAAATAATTTGAATAAATCGCGCATTTTAACTGAAATTTTTTGTATATTTGAAAAAATTATTATGCGAACACACAATTTATTATTATTATCTTTTAATTTTGGTTTTTGAAATATTTTTTATGTATTCCTTTTCACTAAATTTAACGTTCTTCTTTGTGTCGCTTTTTATCGATTTCGTCAAATCGAATGATATCATCGATTTTAAATATCAATTCATTCAGCATAAACTATTTGAAAGGTAAATATTGAAGTTGCTCATTAGAAATATACAAATCTCATGGAATTGCGTTCATAATTTCAAATCACTATATCAAAACCACCCATTGAATTCAATCTTTATTATCATTCATTTTCGGCGAATCATGTCATTAACAAAATATTGACAACATTTATCAGTATATTAATAATATTTGTTTGCTGGTAGACTCTACCCAAATAGGTGTTGGTTGACTCCTTTTTTTGCTGCTATCATTTACTACAATTGCTTTGATTATTTATTATTGTGAAAAAACATGAAAAAATTTCTTCAACACTTTATTTTTTTTATTTTATTTAGAATAGATTTTTCGTCTCAAAGAACACGTGTCTGAATTAAAATCATTTGACTTCATCTAATTTATTCTAATAATATTTTAAAATTGTCACACAAAGTTCTGAATAAAGATTTATTTGCTTAATTTCGGTTATAATTTTACTCGTATTCTATTTGTTCAGTTACGAAATTATTCAAATAATAAGCTTGATGAAGCTCATTCTAAGTCTCACGATTGCTTAATGAATAAATCGATGTACGTGAGATTTTTTTGCCGTATGAGTTGTTTAAAACGCACGATCGAAAGTGAATTTAACGTCCGAACCGTCGGAATTTTAAACATTGAATGAGCTGAATAAACGAGCAAAATTATTAAAACGGTAAGTTCGCAACTCAAAAGAAATGACTGTGCTGAGTTTGTGTGATTAAATTCGCTTCAGCCGATCGAAACACGAGGCAAACAATACATATACATCGTAGGCATATCAAGTGGCAAAAGGTGAGTGGGTATGATCGCACCGTATCAAAGCTCTGCAACAAGCAGCAAACAGCATAGGTAGTAAAATGTGAATGAATACATATACAATACACATAACGAAACGCTCTATATCTGTCTTTATATTCGACATAAATTGAATCGGATATTGGATTCATGCACTTTCTCAAAGAATCGGACCAAATTGCCACCAACTTATACGAGGTACGCAAAAAAGAGTGAGCAATAGGTAGTGATAAACTATGAATTCATTGATCGTTGTTCGTATATGTATGTAACATGTTTGCATTTATGCTCTGCTCATATCAATTTTTTTCTTTTATTCGCATCAACATTTTACGGTTTTCACCTTGTCACAACCGAAATACAATCTCAATAAGGCATTAATGCTCTACAGTCCAATTACTCCAATCATTATATCGACTCATGTTGAAAAAATCATATCATTCTGAGCTTGTTGATATTTGGACCGTTCATACGCTTTATCCATGATCAATGAAAATTACCCAGATGTAAAAAAAACTTCTTTATCACAGACAAAAGCACATACTTAGTTGATGTGACATCTTATGTGCTCCAGCATATGATGAGCCTGGCATTTCATTTATCATTTACAATGACAGGATCGAATATATTATTCCTATATAAATATTTTGATAAGTCAAAAGACCATTCAAATATATATCTTTGTCACCAGATGGCATGGTTATACATACCGAACATGGGTTAATCAGTCCAATAGGATCACCCAATAGACCAAACGTTATGGATGTTCTCACAATATATGCATCTTTTGTGCTTTGAAATGTTACGCATACTTGCGTGAAACATGCATATTTCAAACATGCGTTAATTATATAACTCCAAATCTCAACTATATTTTTGGCATATTTTGAGGTGATTCTGCCAAATAAAAATGCATAAGTGTTCGAACTCATTTTATGCATATGTTCGGTTTATTTAGTAGGGGAGTAGAGGGTTCCGTGGGAAGCTACCTGAGGAATCTGACATTACTCTGTCATAATCCATTATTTTGGCGAACTGATTGTACCGTTGGAAAGAGTGAGACTGTATCTATCTTTTTGCATCATTAGTTCTGCAAAAATCATAGTATAACATGTTTAAAAATCAATGCAAATACCAACTCGTGTTAGGAGGGATCAGTGAGATTGGGGGTGTACCGTGGGAATTTGTAGAAAATTATTGCTAATGATCGACAAATGCATTTTCAATGATAGTGAATGTTTGATTTGAGCTATACAATTTAAGTTGTTCTTTTATTTGCCGCAAGAGAAAGATATGATTTATTGATTGACAATACATTAAACTAGGATACAGTCACTGATCATTTATGTCGTGGATGAATGACGTTACAGGTCTCATTACCCACACATACAAGCACAATCGATCAAACCATGCGGCTCATTTTAATAAAATAAAAGCTATTTTTTATCCATTTGGCAGGCAGTTTGACCCTATAAAAGCATTGAATTTATAAGTTGGTAAGATTTGTTAAATTCGCATTTTGAAATAAAGTTCATCAACATGCAAAACGATTGGATTAACTTTGAACCCGTATCACGTGCTATATACATATAACACCAAATTCTTGCATAGGCTTTTTTAAACTCTTTTTTCGATTCCATTGACCGATTCTGTTTCTGCAAGCAAACGATAAAGCAATCATTTTCCAAGCAAAATTATTTTCAGCTTGTTGTGTTGCTTCTATATCGTATAATCGGATATTAACGACTTTTTTAACTCTTCGCATCCAATGTATATATCATTTTGTGCATTGATTATTATTGTGAAGATGCTGATGATAAATAATATAATTGGCTGAAGCAAATCACGACTGTTCCTTTCGTATTTCTTATTAATGCTTTTGATTTCGTTTTCAGCTTATCCCAATTTACGCCTAAAGGATCATTGAAATCTTCTTCTTAACAGGAAATCACACGAGTCACGTTGCGCGCGTTTTCTTTTTATTCTAGTGAAAAATCTAACAAATCAGCACATTTTTCAACCATTGAGATTATCTGGAGCCACCTCGCGTTGTCGGTTTTCTTGTTATTCTAATGTGAGAAAAACTTCTCGTATAAATTTTAAGTAAGTATTATTTTAGCCAAAATTCTTTCGCATTCGAAACAATCAAGTGTGATGAAAGATGACACTTCTGGATTCCCGCCATGGTGATGTAGTCGATCGGAAAAAACTACGCATCGAGCACTGAAGATTCAAATAAACAACAAGCATTATGTGACGTCAAAACGCGCGATCGAAAAATTTACGACAAAACATATTAAATGAATATATTCTACGGCGAATTTTTGGGAGACTTTTTTTCTGTTTTGTTGGGTTGTTTATTTACGTTCTTTATCTTTAAAGTCAACAATGCCATCGCTTTCGATTTAGTTGAGTTCGAAATACTTTTGATATTCTTATGTTGGATATCTATTGAAGTAATTTTACAACAATCTATTATTCACTATTCAAGAATGATAACAAAAATAACTGATCAAATCTTAATAATTATTTTTATTCAGATGATCCCGATAGTTTGAAAATAATCTTTTTGGATGAAAACCGCAAAAACAACTAATCTTAATTTATTTCGGCGAACTTTCGTATGAATTGAACAAAGAACAACGTTTAATGCATGAAAAGAAAAGCATAGACTTCCCTATGACCCATGAATTTTCATTCGCATCAAATGACTGAAATTGACTATTCATATAAAATATACAATAGCGACAAAAAGTTTAAGGCCACCCTGGAAAAACGTCATTTTTGAATAAATCTTGTTTATTTTCATGTGGATTGAAACTTTCTTGGTATGAGAAGAAAGGCTATTCAAATATCTTTCGAATGGTGTCATGAATTCGAAATTTGGATCACTCACTGATTTCAGACTGAAAACACTTATCCGATTAAAGCGAAGCAAAAAGGAAAGAGGACACCATTACCCGTCTTTGACTATCATAGCTATTGATAGAAACTAAAGGTAAGGAAGCAGAATTGAAGACAAAGTCAACTATAGCTGTTTATTGCCTATTTTCCATGCGAATCAAGTTGATCAGAGCTATAGTTGGCTTTATCTTCGATCGATTCTATTGTCTATAAACTTTTTTGATAATTTTGATTTTTGATAATCAAAAGACATGTATTGGTGTTCTTTCTCCTTTCGTTGAATTTTCATTCGGATAAGTATTGTCAGTCGAAAAGTTTTAAACGTTTTATGTGGCCAAAATGGGTCAAATTTTCGAAAATTTTGATCGACGTTTTTTACGATTTAAAATCAGTGAGTGATCCGATTTTCGATTTCGTGAAACCATGTGGAAGGTGTTTGAGTAGCCTTTCTTCTAATACCAAGAAAGTTTGAATTCACATGAAAATGATCAATATTTTTCCAAAAATGACGTTTTTTTTCAGGGTGACCTTAAACTTTTTGTCGCTACTGTACGAACAGATAGAAATGAATGGACAAGAATAGAGAGTATAGAATTGGCAGATAGGCATAGAAACGAATATAATTGATAGACACGCATAAAAACGAATACACGACATATAGACGCATAGAAAGTTACTTATTAGCCCCTCGTATCGATGATGAATTTTTTCAATAGAAACCAAAGCCCATGACGACGAACGACGATGTAAATTCATAGGTTCAATAACAGTTTTGACGTTGCATCTCTTATGAATAATAAATGATAGGCCAACAATACAATCTTTCGATCGCACAATATATCCGAAGGGTAAAAATTTCTTCTTACTTCCTATACGCTTTTTTCAACTGACAATCTTTTCTTTCGTTCAAATCCGTAATCAAACGAATCCAATAATATAAAAAATAAATATCAATTCAATGAATCGGATGACAATGACGTGAAATTGAAGAAAAATAAGAGCAAAAAGAAAAGCAAAAGAGTACATTTTAAAATATGCTCATATTGATTTCCATCAAATATAAAACATCAAAAATGTTTGTTAAACAGTCATGACCTTGGATTGATCCAAACTATTATGTAAAAAAACCTATAAAATTACAATTCAATCGTATTCTGATTAAAGTCTTTTATATAATGATACATCTTTGGGTTTTTTTTTTTAAATTTAGGAAAGTTCAGAAATATTGCTGATAATCTTATTTTCTGTGAAAACTGCTACTTCTGTGCTATGGTAAGTCATAGAAGAAATTCAATTTCTTTTGTTTTTCGGCTGACGGAATAATAATAATAATAATGGCCGAATCAAGTCATTAAGTGATATGGAATGCGATTTCGTTTCGACGAATAAAATGGATAAGATTTGGTATTGAGTTGTTTATCGATTCTAAAGATTTTCGTGGAAATGATTTCCAATTTAAAACGATAATTCTTTTTTTTTTTGGGGTGGAAAAAAAATTCCCATAGGAAATCTTTAGAATCGCTACACTGATGATGACTCCGTTTAGAATGTTTATTTATTATTTCGTCTTATTTATTTTTAATATTATCATTCTAGCATTTTAATTATTGTTGGTGCAGAAATTTCTTTTTCGAAAATTAATGAGGAAAAGTTTTGTTGCAACGAATTTATGGCTGTTATTTTCATAATTGTTCACATTATAAAATAATAAAGTACGATATTGCTATTTAGACATTCGTTTAGAACGTTGTATATTCTTACACACTCAAAATTCGAATTTCGAAACAAATTCCAAAAAATATTTCACGGGATTTAAGATCCATAATATTAATGGAATTTATAGCGAACACTATTCCATTCGTGGAACTGAACAAAGAGACGAACGAATTGAGTCTTAATTAATTCAAATTAACTTAATAGAAAATGAACAGAGGAGTTAAGTGAACATTACCTGATTTTTTCCAAATTTCTAGATTGAATAAAACCATCCTTTAAGTCGTTCTACTTGAATAAATTTCACTTTCACTGTGCTACAAACAACAGAAAACAAACTACAAATAGTTAAGAAGAATCAATCAGGATCCGAATTTATCCCACGTTTTCAGTTTGAATTATGATTAACAACTATGAAATGATGCAAATCTTACAACTGATCATACTTACATCTTTTGATTGATTTATTGATGAGCTTGAAATGATCTGATGTTCGATCTATATGCTTTATGTCGGTGGCCAATAGATAGGGTGGACCAAATTTAAGAATTAATTGCTTGCCGCCGATGACATAATGCATTCAGAATCTGAATAATTCTATTCATTTGAATTTCACAAAAATTTTGTTTAATCATCAGGTACTAATGTGATAATGCCAAATAAATAAATAAGTAGGTGTTTCATAATGATCGACCACTCTAAATTCTATATTTGCTTTCCATATTGGATTATGATGTGCAAATAAGTCTGTATTTGAGATGAATGTGGCTTATCGTTTGAATCTGATTCGAATCAAACGCACAAATAATAGTTCAAACAGCAAATGCCATACCGCACACGTTTCTAATGTTCATATTACTATTATTTCTTTATAGTTTATTCCCGTATATTCATTATATATCAATCTTTTTGAAACTGAGTTCTTTTATAAATATCTCTCATTAAGTCATTTTCCTTCCATTTTCGCGGTCCGTTCACAAAAAAATTAAACATGAATCGATTGCATTACATCAAACAAAGAACATTTATAAAGAATTGATAAGTGTATCAGCAGCCAATGTAAATTGAACGTCAGAGAATAGAAACCACATTTTCATGCAAGCATCATGCAATAAACAATTTATCACAAATTGTAATCCCAAATGAAAATGAAATGTCGGTCGAACCCTATCACTAATGTAACCTCATTTCTCTGACATTGAACAATTAAATTCTACAATTTTATCACGCATCACTTCACGCCGTTGCAGGATTAAGAGACAACATTAAACATCAAACTATTATTTGTGTTGCTATTCAGATTAGATGATTTTCAATATATTGAATTTGCAAATGCAAAAACAAAATGTTAATGACCTGCTTTCTGAATATTTACCCTATTTGAAAAAATTCAATTGGTAAACAGAGCAAATGTCATTTTTGGTATTTATTTTTCTTTCACGTATCACATCGCGTCCTTTGCTTTATATAATATAATGCGAATGCGATAGATTCGGAATGTGAAAAAGGGCGACAAAAAATCGTAGGCTTTCCAGCTCTGATGCAAATCAGACTCGGTTGCGTTGATTTCCCTTTGAACGTTCCTCATTTTCTCTTCGCCAGTAAATGAATGAATGAATTTAAACGAGAAACTTGCTGCCCAAATACCAAATACGCCTGGATGTATATCTAGATATTATTATTTCAAAATAGGTATATGTATTATACAACATTCAACACTCGGGCATGCAATGTGTTTTCGTTATCCAAGTATAACTTGTTAGAATGTTCCATCTCACAAACATGATAGTTTTTTTTTTCAAAAAAAAAAAATGGAAAATATCGTAACCTATGTTATTATTGTGATGCGTTCCGAATCTCGACACTTTATTTACAATTTTGGACAAAATGAAAAAAATTATCAAAAAATAAACAATATTTCGCTTAGCTATACTTATGTAATTAATATATTTAGATGATTACACAATTGAACGTTAATGTTTAGATTTCAGCATTTTGTATAACTTCATTGAATTGTGTCACAACATAATCGTGATAATACATCATAATGCATAAAGGTTGACCGAGTATAATCGATGCCCAGACAATGATATTACCCCATCGTGGTCCATAATTTTTCTCCATATATTTTGAGAATTCAGACAAAGGGATTTGACCCATCATTCCCATGAACGCCCAAATTTTAAACATTCTCAATGGAACACTCACCAAGTACTCGTGGAAGAAGGCACTAACAAAGAATACAATTAAAGATGCAGATGTTCGACTGTATCCCATATCGACAACTGGTATGTAGATGTGGCGAACGCACCATCGATGAACTGGCATATTCCAGGTTCGCCAAAATGTGTCGATGTTATCCGAATTCCACCAATCACAATAAAAGTTTCGATCGGCAAAGTGCAACAATTCACCGGTTAAATTAAAAAATGAATGAAAACACAAATAGAAAAATATCAACCACATCAAATGATTTGGGATCTGGAAAAAAAGTTGAAAAAAAAAAACAAAATAATAAAACATTTATAATGTTTAATAATGGTTTTGGATTACCGCGAGTTTGAGTAATCGCTCAGTTGCATTGGCCACATCCATATTCGAAAATGGAATAAGTGCATTGCGAACAGCCGGAATCATCCATTGTTGAAAAAGAGCGAATACAACATTAATACCGATTACAACTTCTAGAATTCTTTTCAATAGGAAACGTTTACGAATGCGGGTAGTGCGAGGGAAATTAAGTTCATAACACAGTGTTGGTGCGCATAAAAAGTATAACAAGTCCTTGAACATCAAATTGCTTGGATACTGCACGAGAGGCACAACATCTTGATCAGTTTTATGAATTGAGGCTAGATAGGCACCAGTTCGTTCTTCTTCTGCAAAAATGTTTGAAAAATCAAATGTATCGACCGAAAATTGAATTCAAACTCAATTAACACGTACGTAGTTCTGCGACTGTAATGCTTTGAGATCGACTACGTGTTTTCGTAGGTGGATCATTGAATTCATTTATTCTACACCACATATTTACTTGTATATAGCTCCATAGCTTCATAAATAGTACCGAATAATGGAAGCAAACGGTCATCGAACCGACTAAAAATAAACAAAAAATATGTACAAAATAAATTTCGGTGCTGATTATATGTTTTTCATATACTCACTCAAACTAAATGCATTTCCATTTACGTGAATAATAACCATCGGTATCAAAACTAAAACCATAATATTCAATACATGTGCAAACATTCCAGCCCCTTCACGGATTATGTCTAATGCAAGGCCCTTCTCGATTAACATACAAATACAAATTGGAACGATGGAATCTGGAATGGAATACGGTAATTCCATTAGTTAATTGATCATTTAGACATAAATTAATAATCACTTACATAGAAGCAA
This sequence comes from Mayetiola destructor, assembly GCA_000149185.1. Lineage (NCBI taxonomy): Eukaryota > Metazoa > Arthropoda > Insecta > Diptera > Cecidomyiidae > Mayetiola > Mayetiola destructor. The sequence continues at coordinate 310,608 of GL503022.1, forward strand.
TATAATTGAAGGTACACCAGACCCTTCATCGCGTCCTGTCAAAACAATAAACCATTGAAATGGATCAACTCGGATGCCATATCTAAAATAATTTAATTCCAATAAATATGAAATCCACGTCACTAATGGCACTAATGAGAGATGAGAACATTGCATGACTAATTACTTTAACAAATTTTCAAGGCACAATCTAAATCCACTCATTGTGAGCAGTAAGAATCCCCAGTTCACCAGACCGGTGAAATTGTTGAATCCAGAACTCCATGAAAACAGAGAGTCTCGTGGCCGATGACATCTAAACAGACAAGATTTTAACGTAATTATATGTATAAACTTAAAATTTCCATACTACCCAGAGCATGCCTTTGGTCTATTGGGTATGCCCAGGTACGAAACAGATGCAAATCTGTTCAAAAATCATTTCGCATTAGCCGCCATCACGTTATCCGACTGTTAGTGAATGACGACATCAGAAATCAGAATACAGCATATAATGAACAAAATTCAGTGGTAAAGCATGACTGCTAATACGGACTAATAAATATTTAGAAATTTGTTACGAAAAATAATCATTCGAAAAATCATTTGTAGGATCGAACTGAGAAAAAAACAATAAATAATTAAAAAAAAAAAAACCATTTTGTCATATTTGGTGAATTAGTGAAAAAAACTGTCAACTGATTATGAATCATTGTTTTCTTTTTATTGATTCATACTGAAATGTTTCTTAATCCGTATGTTTCCGTATGCTATTCACAGAAATTGAATGGAGTCCGCTTACTTTAATCCACAACAAAAATCAAATCCAAATATTTTATGATGAAACGATTCGATGCAATATATATATAATATATTAGTTTTTCTCAGTTTCGTTTTAAAACTGTTTTTTTAAAATGGTTAATTAATTTTCGTAATTTTTTTTTATAAAGCTTGCATTTGCGGTCACGCGTTACCGCTGAATTTTGTTCATTATATGCCGTATCCTGATATCGTCACTCACTAACAGGCGAATAACGTGATGACGGCTAATGCGGACTGATTTGTGAACTATTTTAGAAGCAGATAGAATACAGAGTTCCATACCTCCATGTAACTGTTCCGTACCTGGGCGCACTTAACAGAACAAAGGCATGTAGCTCTGGGTATTATTCAAATTTACAGAAAAAAATCAATAAAATCAAAGGTCAACGTTACGGTTTGTCTGGCTGTGAACGCCGTTGTTTTTGATGTTTTGTTGATATTTCTTCGGCACGTGTTACACTACGAGTTCTTCGATGGACCCTACTACTATTCTCCTCCGTATCTGATGTCATTTCGTCAACTTAAATAGTCTTGACAACATCAAAGATTTATCAATTTTCAATAAATAATAATAATAATAATAATAATAATAATAATAATAATAATAATAATAATAATAATAATAATAATAACATAAAATACAAAGTCACGTAAACATGAATGACGACATTCGAGATCTTTCTAAAGTATTCTGTTTTGATTTTGTTATTTCTTTTTATAACTCAATTATATTCTGATAGTTATTTTTTAATGTTCCCTCGCAAATATACTTGTTTGACCACCTCCGACTGGCAATCAATTAATAAATGCACAATTATCACAATTGCAATAAAAAACAAACAAACTGATCTTGAACGAAAAACGTGTAAAAAACTGAAGTAATCTTTCGAACTTTGTATTTCATATGAAAAACCGATTAGAGAAAAAAGACAATCGCTTTCAGTTTTCAATGTCAATATGTGTGTGTAATGCACACACTCTATCCCGATATGAAATCGGTTGTTTTTATATGAATAAATTTAAAGAAATTCTACAACTATCAATGGACGCAATGCCCAAATTTAGGGTCGCAGATGAGCACTCCGGACAAAACTAAAAAAAAAATAAAAAGATATAAATCGTCGGAAATGATTATTTGTAATAGACTCGATACTATATTTTAGCAATAAAGTTAGAAACGATAACGGACAAGAATGTTGGTCGAATAGCACCTGTTTTTTGCATTCCAATCCTCTCAATTTCCTAAGATTAACTATTTTTCGAGATATGACTTTTTTCTCGCCTCGAAACGTCATTTCTGTCAAGCGATTCAACTCATGCTGTTTGTGCCGGTTCGGTGAGGTCAGGAGCTATTTGGAGTCATAATTGGTTCAGTTGAGTCAAAACTGAATTCTAAATTCCACGGCTGAACAGATTTTGTTTGTAATGTAGCTTGTATTCTTTGAGACATTTTTCAGTTTAGTGTTATTTGAAGTCAGCTGATTATTTTCTTATTACAATAGATGTAACTTGGAACAATAGGTTCAACCACTGAAATCTAGATGGCAGCACTGGTGATTCTCATTTGAATTTCTTTATGTTTTGTTGTTGTTGTTATGGGACCCATTATGTTTACTAGGTAGTACAGGCCTTGAAACCCGTGTAGGTAGCCCCTACGTGCGCTTAAATTAATTATTTTTTTAGTTTGAGTGGTTGATTTTATTCACGTATGAAAACGGAGACTGCTTCGATGATTTTCAGCATTATTTGTTTCTCCATCCGCTTATACCACTCCATACGGCATTTGGTCCAAAATGCATAACTATTGGAATAATTTATTCACGTTATTTTCTTTATCAATTCGAATGCAAACACTTAAGTTCATAAATAGAAATAAAATACTCACTGGATGACAATTGAATGACTTGTGATACTACTGAATCACAGAGCACCTTGCATCCCTTGCCGAA